>JANQDE010000251.1:0-36693 GCA_037157785.1 Cephalotes varians
ATTTTTTTTTATTTTTGTACTCTGATGTAATTATATTTTGTGGAAAATATACTAAGGATGTTACTGGAAATCATGCAATTAATCTTTATCTTTAAATCATATTGTGTTGTTTCTCAATATAATTTCCATTTAACTGAACGCAATTATACTAATGCAAAATTACTTTTATTAGGTTGTTTTCGAAAAACTTTAAGGAATATTTCTATTTATCATTCATAATTCTATCTATCATTTTTATCTATCATATCCAGAAAAAAGATATAAATATTTAAAATCGAGATAAAAAATTAGCGATTTTTGTTCTTTTCCAGACAAATATTAAACAAATAAATGATTTCGTCTATCTTTCTGAATAAAAAAAAATCAATATAATTATTATTTGAATATTTCATACTTGGATGAAAATTATGGATGTATGAGATTGGAAGGATGAAAAGATGGGGTTAAAGTTATAAAAGTTTTTTTTCACATATTCATGTATTTTATAAAGATTTATCGTTACATGGATCTGAGTTTGTACCGTCATTTTCCTAGAGATAGAAAAGAATTTTTCTTCAAGAATTTTTTTTCAAGAATTTTTTTCAGTTTTTTATTTACTACTTGAAAATTTTAAGATAACAATATAAATAGCTACAATTTTTGTTAATTCCTTTGTTAGAGCGGAAAATGGTAAAATATGATGTATTTTTTACATTCTTTCTTTTACTGTTATTCTTTTGCTGTTAAAATTTATCAATTTTGCTTAACTTTCACTATTTAGAAATAGAAAAAAAAATTATCATGTAAAATTATCATGTCTTTTCGAAATCTTGATCAAAACATTGATTGTTACATGAGTTTCATTCGAATTTTTTCTATTCAATAACTTGTAAAGAAGGGATAAATAGTTTTGAGATTTTCAAAATATTTAAAAATGAATGAAAAACGCAAAAAATTATTTTATTTTCTCCAATTCCAAATAAGTAGTTAACTGAAAGAAACTTTTTTAATTATAAACGTCTTCTTACATACTTATCTCTGTGATCTCACAATTTTGATTCTTTATTTACAAATTGCATAAATAATAAATATATCGATTAATTCTCAAGATGATTATCTCAAGACCCAATTATTTATTAATTATTTGTTTGACCAAGGTACAAACAATGTCTGTAAAAAGCCATTAATTTTTTTACTTCCATTTTCAACTCATATATCTTTTTTTAGCTATTTTAACTAATTGTCAACAAGATTCAGAAAGAAGACATTTGTTATCTTTAATATCAATTGCTGTTCAAAATTTTAATTAGGCCGGAGTTTCTTGGATGTGATATGTTAAGAGGATCTGAAATATAATATAATAACAAGCTTGAACTCTATTCGATTCCTGGAAAAACGCATACATAGAATTTATACAAATAAGGTCAAAATGTAAAAAAATAACGATAAAAATAACAGTTAATTATTGAAAAAATGTAATTATATTTTAATGTTACATTTACAAGAAAAAATATTACGGCGTTATTAGTTCATTATGGAGAACAGTTTCTATAACAATAATGGCGTTACAAGTAATGCGTTACACTCCAATTCTGTATTTAATGTAATAATATATATTCTCAGTTTGTCTTCTTTCTTGTCTTATCAGTCTTCGTTTGTATTAATCAACTTGGAAGAATTATCTATGCACAATCTGACAATGACATTTTGTGGATTATTAGAAATCTTAATACGCACATTCTAATGTTTAAAATTGATTTGTTATTTACATCTAGTCACTTTGAGAAATTCGCGCTTTACTGGCATTACTTTTCATTGCGTATATCATTACGTATTATTATAATTTAAAAATTAAAATATTAATTTAAAATTTAAGATAAAACATAAAATTAATGTTAAATAATATATTAAGAATGCCAAAAAGACTATGACTGCTCTGTTGCTCGTTAAAAAGATAGATTAATTTAATATATTTCATCTATTCTGTATTGCACTTTTTAAAATTTTTTCTCTTTTTTTAATTTATTTTTAATTTATTTTGTAGTTTTTTTATTTGTTGTGTCAATAATTCATATATATATATGTATAAATTATTAATTATTTAAATGTAAATGTAAATTTATACAACGACCTAATATTAAAATAGGCAATTAGTTCTTTTATGATTTGCGTAATATGCTAACAACGCAACACTCTATTTTGTTAAATTAAACCGTGAGATCTGTATTGTTAAATTAAACTGTAAATAAATTCGAGACTGGATCATTTTAAATACAAATTTTGGAAATATTTTTATACTGACACAATAATTAAATTATTTAATATTATTAATTTTATTCTTGCAGTTTTCCGCATTTTTGATAATTTTTAGACTTATTTTGCGAGCAATAAAATTGCAAGTAAAATATTTCGAAAGCATTAGTGATTTCAAAAACAGTTTAGAATTAAATGTATATGTATAATCTTGAGAAGATGGCAAGCTTTATTTCTTAACTCTATAACGTTTTTTTTTATATTACGCTATTTGGCCGTTTTCTTCCAAAAGTATGACATATTGTTTACAATTTTGAAGGTTGATTATTATAAATTGCCTCTGTTACAAACAGTTAAAGTTTGTCATATTTGTAACACGAATTTAGTCGTATAAAATCTTCGAAATAGTGAGAATTTAAAAAGTAGTAAAAGTATCGCACATCTGACTGTAATATCAATATAATTTTTTTCGCCTTTCTGATAAGCGTAAGTAAAAAAAATGTTACCTTCTTACTTATTATATTTTTACTTACTTACGTATTGTATTTTTATAGACATTTTATGTTATATAAGTAAATATATTTAGTTATTTTTTATTAATAAATTTTATTAATAAAAATGTTTATTTCCTGGAAGGTAAACATATGATAATGAAATAAAGTAAAATTTTGTTATTTTTTTACGTGTAATCTGATATGTATTGATTAATTTATTATATTATGTGTTAATAATTTTATAAATTACTGTTATTTATTCATATAATAGATATAATTATTTTTATTATATATAGAAGATGGAATCAAGAGTAAAAGCTATGCAGGAACTAATTTTGTCCTCTGCTGTCAATTCGGAAATCTCTGAACATTGTAATGTGAGAGAAATTGATCATATAGAAGAAGATGCATCTAATTTATCGGAGACAACGGAAGAAGATTCTAGCGAAGACAATGAACCTCCGAAAAAGAAAGCAAGGCGCAGCATCTCATTCTTGGCAGGAAAAAACTTCCAATGGTTCATGAATCCTTCTGAACGAACATTTAACCGTCTAAACTCTGTGCCGAATTTCAGTGCTAAAGGAAAAGGTGCCGCTGAAAACGTTTCGTCTTCAATAGAAGCGTGGTCTTTGCTATTTTCTGATGACATTTTAAATATTATTTTGAAATATACTAATCAGGAATTAGAACGAAGACGTAGTAACCTTCGTACTAAAAAAATGTATTCTTGTCATATAATGTTAGACATGCTTGAACTAAAGGCTTTGATTGGTCTCTTATACTATGCTGGTCGAGTAAAACAAAGTAATACTTCTGTAAGTAAATGTTTTTCTGCTCATAGCTTACCCTTATTTCATGTGACAATGACGATGAAAAGACTACAGATTCTTCTTCCTTGCTTATTATTCGATGATAAAACAACTCGCGATGAACGCATTAAAAGCGATAGTTTTACGCATGTTAGAGAAATATGGAATTTATTTATAAGAAATTGCATTAAGTATTATGAACCTGGTTATAATGTAACAGTAGGTGAACAGATACTTAGTTTTCAAGGAAAATGTTTTCCCGGTATGTCTTTGTCATCCAAGCGCGGTAAATGTGGACCAAAATTTGTGACAATGAACGATTCCGAAACTTTCTATATGATAAATGCAATACCTTATATAAGCAATGTCGAAACTGTCTTTAGAATCGTTGCCTTCTTATTATATTAGAAAAATTTCTGAGCCGATTCATGATACTTGTCGCAATATAACATGCGGTAATTGGTTTACATCGGTGCCAGTTGTTGATAATATGCGCGAAAAATTTTCTCTCACAATGGTAGGTTCTTTAGGACGAGATAATCCTGATATTCCACCAATGTTCAAAGGTGCACTAGCTAAAGAAGAATGTCATGTCGCTTATCATAATAATAAAATATTAGTGTCTTACAAACCAAAAAATGATAAAATCATTTTATTATTGTCTTCGTTACATTCAGACAGCGAAATAAATAAAGTGGAGAACAAACCTGAAGTTGTATTACATTATAACAAAACTATAGGAGCTAGTGATACATTTGACCAATTGTGTCATGAATACACAGTTAGTCGAAAAACACGTACGTGGCCGGTACGAATTTTTCATGGTATGCTGGATCAGGCGGCAGTCAATAGCTTTGTGTTATATACATTGAACGCTAACAATCAAATAATAACGCGTGATAGATTTTTACTAGAATTATCGATGGCCTTAATAAAGCCATATCTTATGAAACTTTTATCGTCTCATAATTTACGCAATTCTGTTCAATATAGACTGAAGTTTTTTTTAGATGAGCAAGATTTACCTGGAGAAGATCCTCGCAATTTAAGATTAGACATTTCAAATAGAGTATATAGACAGATCTGTTATTTTTGTCCCATTTTAAAAAAAAAGCTCACGTCGTTTAAATGCCTGAAGTGTAATAATTCTATGTGTAAGATACATAAAGCATCAATTTGCCAAAGTTGTGCAGAGTATCAATTTTTTAACCATTTGCCTTAAATGTACATATTTTATATGCTATATGTTTTTCTATATTTTATGTGTTATATATATTTATTCTTTATTCCATTTTTATATCAATTTATTGTTAAAAGTAGAAAAAAATTAAATAATTAAATTTTTTATAAAAAAATATAATCGGTGAACTAGAAATTTTTTTTAATTTTCATACCTCACATAATTATATTTTGGGAAATATACAAAGGATGTTTCTGAAAAATGTACAATAAATCTTTAGACGGTAAATATACCGAAGAGGGAACCCTACTCCTAGACATATGTTATAAGAAGATTATAAGTTGTCGAAGTTATAATTTTGAAGAACAATCGAAATGTTTTAACCGGCGTTCAATGTTTAAAAATTAAATGTTAAAAAATTATTAAGAAAAAAATGTTCTCGGTATATTTACCTATTTCATACAAATATATATTAAGAACAGAATCAAAGTATAACTGCGACTAAAGTAAACGAGCTCAGCCAAATTCTTTCTTTCTTCACGTTACAAACATATGTGCGTATGTATATATAACATGTACATAGAATGTCTAATAATTATTGTCACAACACTTGCGTGTAGGTTGAGTGAATCAAAAAGTTATTATGCAATATGTGTTGTCATGAAAATTATCGGATTTGTATATCCAAGATTGTAAAAATTTCTTTTAAGAATAATTTGTTATCATTATTTGTTATTAAGTTACAAAAAGGTACTTCTATAATATGTTAAAAGACAAATTAAAAAAAAAGATTATTTTCTTAATGCTTTTAGTTTAAAAATTAATATTTAAGAACAATATAATTTTCTATCTTAAATTTGCAAAACAAAAAATGAAACAAAAAGATTTTTAAATGTTTACAATGCAAATGAAAAATTACGGTTTTTATTTGGTATTAATATATATGATATTAATTTATATTTGTTTGGCATCCTTAAACTTATATTTAAAAATGATAATATAATAATTTTTAAAAAACTAATAATTGTTTTTAAAATGCGACAGTAGTGCGACTTTGTGATTAGTTTGTGATATTAAAACTATACTTGACCGATTAGTCACGAGAGACATATTTTTCTATTTCAAATTTTTATAACTTGGATCTTAATACTTTTAAAAAAAATTTTAGATCACAATTAGTTTAGAAATGAAAAAAGTCGTTTTTCTCAAAAATTTAGCGGGTGATGTCTGAAAAAGACATCTGGAAAGAAAGATATAAAGGCTTAAAATCGAGATAAAAGAAATATATTTCCTGCACTTTTTGATAATATTTAACCAATAAATAACTTCTATTCTTTTAAGCACAATAAATCGATAAAATTATTATTTGAATAATCTATATTAAAAATTATAGATTTCAGATGATGGAAGAATAAAAAAAAGTGGAATGATGTAAAATTATAAAAAGTCTTTTTTATGCATTTTCTAAAGATTTTGAAAATAAAGTTTGTACCGCTATGATAGCGATGGTGAGATGATTAAAAATTCTTTTCAGTTCTTTATTTATTTCGATGTCTTGAAAATCTCAAGGCTACAATTATATGGCTACAATTCTCTTCAATTCCGTGTGATAGCGGAAGATAGTAAAGTGTGTATGACGCATATATATATATATATTTTTTTTTCATTTTTTCCATTACAATTTATTAGTTTCATCCAATTTTCACCAAAAGTAGAATAAAAAGAGAAAAGTCATCATATCATATTTCTTCCAATTAGTTTTGATCGTTACGCAATTTTAATTTTTTCGTTTCTTCTCTATAATTTTGAAAAAACACGTTTTTTAATATTGAGATTTTCAGGATATTAAAATAAATAAAAATTTTTTTTTAGCTTTACTATAAATAAATAATTAAAAAAAAACTTTTTACGCGAAGATGAAAAAAAAGCTTGCGATGCGAAGTAGTGTAAAATGAAGCGAAGTAGTGTAAGGTCACGAAAGATTTTCGCGTTTTCATTATATTTTATCATATATTTTATTATTGACTAGACTTTTAAAAAATTGAAATTAACAATCATGGGGAAAAAAATAAGAGGCTGTGATGTAAATGTTTATATAACACTATATTTAAAAACAATAATGTATATGTTCAAACATTTTGATCTCACATTAGGTCATTCTCAGTAGTAAGTTTAAACATATTATATAGTAAGATAAAAAATAAGAGATGTCTATTAAATAAATCGAAAAAAGGTAAATAATAATATGTATGTCTACGTTAAATAAAAATAATGAATAAAAGCTCAGTAAAATTAAAATTCAACAAATCGAAATTACCTTAAGATTAATTAGCAAAAGTTTAAAAAGCTTAATTTTAAAAATTCGAAGATAATTCGAAAATCAAATTAATATCGCGAATAAGAGAAACTAATAATGATTCCTATGCTATTGGAATATTTCTTTATATTTTCCGCTTGCATTACGCGAAGTTTGATTATGAAAGCGATGCAAACAAATACATCAGAATTTTGTATCAGAACTTTAGCATTTCTTATCGAAAGAAGACTCGAAATAAACTCCATCTGACGAGGCAAACAGAATTCATCTCAATGGTAAAAACATGATGAAGATCAAGGCTCGTCGAAATTATCACGAAAGTACGAGGACCAAGTAAAGAAACGGAGAAATCGGACAAAGGCAGAGAGAAAATTTGTCGGGCGAGATAAATCTAATCTAAAGTCGCAACTTGTTTCACCAGCCTGGGCTTTAATTGACTTTTTTCGAAGAAATGTTACGCGAATACATAAGTAGAAGTTCGTCGTATGTTTCATTATCGACGATACTTTTACGAGTAAAGTTGAAAGTATCTTAGTGACCACTTTTGGAATTTTCTGTGTTAAATTGCGCTTCTTGCGTAGTAATAATCATACGTTAATGACAAGAGTATTATATAAAAGAGTATTATATAAAAAATATTTGTCTTATTTTGTTGAACAGTAACAAATTCAGTTCGATCAATTATCACACGAAAACATATCGAGATATATTTTTGGCTTCTTCCGTGATTTCTTTTGAACATCCGGATTAACGGATTATTTATTTTACAGACATTAAGGTATCGTCGGTAAAAAGAAATTTCTAATCAATCGCACGCTGAATGATAAAATTAGAAACACCGTGCAAGCAGTAACCAAACTCGACAGTAACTGACATTAGCAGGAGATGGGAAATAATTAAAACGAATCGAGATAGCAGTCATCATCGCAACCAGTTATAGCAACCGAAACGAGTGTGATGCATAAGAGAACATTTATAGCACATTAAATCAGCTCTCATCTAACATACAGCAATCAAATCGTATTGCCATAAGTGTAAACATATTACAGCTACACCAAGAGTTCATAACAAGAGCTCATATCGTATTTCCTATTACGTTAATGCAACTAGAGGTATTGATAACGGACAGTTCGGCTATGGGACTAGCAAGACCAGAGATCGAAAACGAAAATAGAAAAGGGAAAATGAAAAATGGCGAGATCGGCGGATCGAGTTTCCCCTCCTTTAGAAATCAGCTATCGTTACCTGAGACATCGGAATCGGAGCCTGGCGTGGGGCTAGCGTCCACGCTGTGCCTAGATCCTTGGCAGCATTCACTGCACTTGCTGCACATCGTCCCCGGCAATAAAATCGACGTGAACGTCCCTTAGCACTTATCTTCGTTCGTGGCGGTTTCGTTCGTCGACGTTATCGTGCGTGACCGCCGTCGTTCTGCGTGAAAAGGGCCGGCAATCCGGGAAACGGTCGCCGATTATCGAGCGTCGACTATCGCGCGCAAACGGACGGTTCTAAACCGTGGAATCCGATTTCACCGACGATTCACGATTCCCATCGTAAAACCGCGAGCGTTGACTGCAAAGGAATTTCCTACTTGAGATTCTTTGCTCGCCTGGCGACAGAATCGCCCTAATTTAATGGTTCAACGCGCAAGGCTCAACGTACAAAAGTGTTCCTTTTGACAGTTTTGCCAAAGTGATGAACCACGCGATGTAATCGCCGGAAATAAAAATCTTGGTGATGTGCCGCTCTTAAATAATGCTTAGATAATATTATCGAAGAGACTCTCCTCGTCTCTCGTATCTCTCTCTATAAACGTAAAATAATATTTTGATTTCCTGTTATTTTCGCGGATGCAGATAATCATGAGCTGATAATAGCTTGGGCGCGAGCTGCATTATTAAATAAACGTTTGCAACTCAATCTAATAACGGCCACTAATGACCGCGCCATCGGGATCACAGATATGATTTCATGATATTTGACAGTTACATTACGTTACGCGTTACGATCACTTCTCTCATTTTTAACTCAGCGAAAGTGAAACGTACAGCTCATGATTTTGCGTGACTGCTACTAATGGATGAGCGTACGAGCGCTCGTAAACTGGTACATATATTTGCAGAGAGGTTTTCGCAGTATGCAGTAACTGCTAAAAGCGCAGTTGATTATCGGGACGGAGATTCATTCGCGCGTATGCATTAACTTTGAAGTCCCAGAAACGCGCGTGGAAATCCCACAGATCCGGCAGCCCGGATAAAAGCATAATTCGAATGGCAGCGGAATTAGAGCAGCGGAAAAATACACGTCCCCTGCGGAAGAATACGCTGCAACGCGGTTCAGTTACATCGAAAAAAAAAAAAAAGAAACATGCGAATCCATTCGCGAACGCGAGCTCGTGAGTGTCGTGCACACGCGGAGAAAACGGCTGCATCGAGAGAACTCGTTGCTTCTATCAGTCGAATTCGAATAATTGATGGATATTATCAATTTCGGTTGCGCGTTGGTAACCGGTGGAGTGTTAGAGCCGATACAAATCGGATATCGATTGAATTGTAAATGATGGTCGACAATATGAAACATTTAGCGGCGGCCATTGTTACGCTCGCCACTGATGATCGTATCAATGCCCGACCCTGTTACTCGCAGGACTAACGACTCGCGATCGTTATCGTTTCAATTGCGACCGTAGCGTTTCAATATTACGTATTAAAAAATATAATATATATTTAAAAAATTGAATTTTGAGAAACAACCAAAACATATATTACAAACGTTTTTCGGTTTTAAAATCTATAAAGTAAATGGAGTAAATCCTATATATATCTACATTTCACGATTGCCATGCTGTTGCTCCTTTGAGCCCTTCAAAATATTTGATTGCACGCAAAATGGATTTGAACTTTCGAGAAAAATCTTGTTTTTTCCAACGCAATTTTTTTTATTTTTATGAACTCAATCGACTTGAAGCGTTATAATAAAAGTTATGATAAGCGTTAAAACAAAGCTATGCCATTTACAAATAGCCGACGCTGTAGTTAAAGTGCGCAATAAAGCAATCAAACGTGGAAAAAAAACCGTAATCACACGGAAAGAACGAGAGATTTTGCTGAGAAATCTAAAAATTTAGTAAGAAATAGAAAATAATAGATAGAAATAATAGATTTTATTAAACTATGAAAATATTATGTAGAATGTTCAAATTTTTGCAAGAATATCAAAATTTTTTGCTCATCATGCTTGAGTTTCCTACATAATTATTTTGATAGTCCAACGAAATTATTTTTAGATATGTATCTATAATAATTAAATTTTAAATATTTCAGCAAAATCTTTCCATGTGATAATAAGTGACATCAATAGTTATCCAGATATTCACCTACCAAAAACATGTATTGCAAACTGTGTGTAGCATATTATTTTAGTAGAACTCCAATACGAGCACAGTCTGCTGGTTTTCTAATATCAGTAATGTCGGTAGAAATGTATCAGAAAACAAGCAAATATATGACATGATGGCAAGGTATGTTCTATTTCTCTTACGTTTCTGTTGTTATATTATGGCTGACAAGTCGCAACAAACCAAGTTTAACTTTTTAGCGGCGACTTTGTCATTAAAAATTCTTCTTTTTGATTAATTTTATTCAGAGATTGTAATTAAGTAAAATTAAATTTATTAAGAGACTTATAAGTGAAGAATCTATCGATATTTCAACACGGAAAGAACGATTTTATTAAGCGGGTAGGATACCCTTCAAAAAATTGAAATTTTTTGCTTTAAAATATAGTTTGAAGTAAAATTAATGTGTAAAAGGTTCCAAGTTGAAATTCGAAATATTTTTCGAGTTATAACACTTGAAGTGAATGCGCGTACCTACGCGCAGGTAGTCGATTTAAAGAATCGAGCATAGCATTCTTTACAGCACTATCTGATGTTATTAAGGCAATTACATCTATGTATGAAGAACTAAGCAAAGACGAGCTTCTGCACTCCTGTTTGGGAGGTTTTACTCAAAATAATAACGATTCGCTTATTTGATCGTTTGCCTCAAAACGCGTATTTACTGGAGCAAAAACTGTCGAAATTGCTACATATGTTGCTAGTATATTTAACAAAGGCTATGCAAGCATCCTTTTAATGATGCATGTATTGAATTTGACCATTGGACCGAATTGCAATATGCGAGCAGCTTGACAAGGAACGAGTGCGCGGATGTTTGCGGCATCAAAAGAAAGTCGAATTGAACGATGGAGATATAAAACAGCAAGATGAAGAAGAAAGTTCATTCTATGAAGTAGAAATGGCTGATTAGCGGTAAGATAAAAAACTGCATGATATCAAGTAGTGAAATTTTAAACGCGTTTTTTTTGAAACCATACTTTTCAAGATGGTGTACATGATTTCTCAAGCAGCAATTAATGGATTGACTTGCAATTTGATACACATATTCAGAAAACCAGTAGTTTCCAGTCTGACGAACAATTTTTTATATATTATTTTTAGTTTGCAAAATAGAATAATATTAATAACGTAAAAAATATATTAAAAATTCAAATACTTATATTTTTGTCAATTTTTAAAAAAATCGAAAAAACGTCAAACAATAGGGAGTATATTTTAATTTAAGAAAGCATTTTGATTTTTTGTTTTAGAATAACTATAATGGAGGAATCATGTACATCGTTCACCCCTGTCCGCAAAATCACGTTTCATGCAGATTGCTATTACTCTTCGCCAAATCAATATTTTTTAATGAAATTTATCACACAATAAGTTTAATATATGTAATAATAAAGTGTCAAATTTGAATAGATCGCATTTATACTTTTCCCGCAATCCAAATTAAAAAATCGTCACTTTTCAGGGCATCTTAAAATACCCTCTTAAAATACCCTCTTAAAATATCTAATAATTTAATTAAATACAGATTTGAGAAAATAATTATGTAGGGAAACACAAGCATGATGAACAATGCCGCAAAAAATTTTAACATTCTAACAACCAGAACGTTTTATATAATTGTTTTGATTTTGATCCAACACAAAATTATTTTCAAAGTCTGTATCTAACTCTCTTTTCCGTGAATTTATGGATGTAGTGACGCATAATTCTGGTAAAAAGCATTATATTTCAGTGTTTAATGCTACATACACTTCCATCTTCAATTCTTAATTAAATAAAATCCCGATTTTTCTGATACATTCTTATTCTTATTCAAATATTGGAAAATAAACATTGCAAGCATGCAACACTCGCTAAAAGGAACATAGAGATGAATCATGATCGAATTTGTTGACAACTGATGGCATTTGCTATCTGGAACGGACGATAAATGTCAGACGGGATGAAGTAGTGATAGAAGATAATTTCCAGTCGTAGAGCTAAAGAAGAGTAGAAAGGAATATCTATGTCTATTGATCAGTTATAATAGAAAAGTCGTAATTATTACAAAAATATTAACAAAAAGATACTGTCAATAACAACTGTTAGAGATTTTGGAGAAGAGATGTAATTTTTTCGCTTTCGAGCTTCGAAACTTAAAACGAGCTTTGCGCGAAACGAAGTAAAGGTCAGATATTAAAAGCATGCGTTGTTATCGATAGAAAGAATTTAGTTCCCTCGCCAGTTGCCACACAACAGGATTACTTCCGCCATGCTGCGCCGTACGAGATTAAAATCATTAAAATATCGCCAGTTACGACGCGTCCATTAGATCAATCAAGTGCATTTAGTTCGGAATGTATTGTTTCGAGAACTCATTGCCTAGATTTTCGCATTTTAGTTAACATTTTAACGCGGAATTCCAGCGCACAAGGCAATTTATCGGCACATTGATATCAATCAGCTTATAAGCGAAGCGCCGTACGAAATGTCGGAAAAAGGTTTTTTCTTCTTTTTTAATAGAAACATCTAGCCAAAGGTTTTTATCAATAAGGCACTTCCGACCTTTCCTGTTTAATTTCAAACAACAAAAAGAATTGTACAGCAATCGCCACAAAGCCAGCGAAATTTCGTAGAACATATACATATATAACTTTTTTTTCACGATGGAAAAACCAATCAAACGCTTTTTCTCTATTAATAAAAAAGGGAAGCGAATGGAAAAAAAAAACTTTCGTTGAGTGACCTCGTGCCGGCGTGACAATCCGTGCGTTTATTTCACGAACGAGCGGCCTCCAAACAGTCCAACGAGTCGCCAAACGTTCCCGCGTGCGAACCGATACTCCCGCATCGCGAATAATGATACGCGTACGCGGTTACGCGGAGCCGCGGGCAAGGGCGAATAACTGGAGCGACGGAGGAGTCGCTCGCGCGCGGCGTCGGTCACTGGGGCGAAGGTGTATTCGTGCGGCCGCGGTACGGGTGACCGATAGGTGCGCGTGCATGCGCGTGCACGCATCTCGGGGGCGAACCGACACCCCGGTGTTTCGCCCGCTCTCGCCGCTCCCGACAATCTCCCGGCATACCGCGGGGATTATTTTCCATTTGGAGTACGATCGATCCTGGCGCGGCGACGCCTCCGATCGGCAATGCGCGTTAACGCGTTTCCACGGCTTGGAATCGATCTCGCCGATCGCTTTGATCGATACGCGGAAGGAGAATCGGCGGCGCGACGCAGACGACGATAATTACGATGACGAGGTGCGGTGCGCGCGAGCGAAAAGACGCTTTGCGACGAGACGCGAGAAAATGGCGCGGGTGTAATTTGATTAACGACGCTCGTTATCGCTCGATGAAGATACCACCGGTATCCACTCTCGGCAGTGCTATAGCGTCCTCATTACGAATACGCGCGGAGAAAAAGGGAGGAGAGACTTGAATATTGGGGCACGTTTGGATAATGTACATAATTTACATATATCCGCACCGGAAAAAGAAATACTCAGTGTTTTCCGCAGCTTTTTGGACAATTTTCCTCATTTTTGAAAAAAATTGGAAAAAATTTGGAAATAAGAAAGATTTTCAACAAACGCTTAATTATCTAATTGTTTTCTGATCTGCTAGATTCGCGTATTAAAGCAGAAAGCATATAAAAAAGATGAAAACAAGTTGCATCGGCAATTTATTTAAGTTGAACTTGTGGAGAGAAAAAGAGAAAAGATGAAAAGTGCAAGAAGTCAGCTTAAATATATTGGTGCAACCGGACTTAAATGAAGTTCCATCGCAAAAGACGGAACTTTCATAATCGCAAGAGCAAAGTGCCATGCGCGTTATTTCCTTAATGTCTCCTCTTTTCAATTTTTTCTCTATCATGATAATAAGAGTATAAAATCGGGAAATGATTTTTATCGCTGGCTAAATATAACGTGTAACTGCAAAGAAGATTGCTTCAATCAAGAATCGGCAACAAACACTTTATATCAAAGTGATACAAGTTAAAGAGAGGAAGTCTGCATTTGGTTATCGCGGGGGTTGCTCTTTGAACACGGAATTGCGCGAAATTGCAGCCTATTTTGCATTCGTCGCATCTTGCACGACCACCTAAACGCGAGAGATACTTTGATACGTTTTGCCGCTAGCGATCGCGTTTACAGTGAAAACAGTTCAAGGAGATAAATCGGGAATTGCGATGGCGACATCGCGAGAGCAAGCACACAAGTCATTTTTTTTTTTTTGTTGTTTGCCTCAGTCTCATCCCGCAATTTCTTTCTCAATCCCATGTCATTTCACTTCAAATCCTCTTAAATCTTATTCCTATCATCTTACGCACCCTTCGTTTAAGCCGGCGAATTTTTTACGTATCCTGAGGACTAAAAAACCGTTTACATTAGCTGTTTTCCATTTGCGAAGAATATTATCATCAAATTTATTCAATAGCAGCCAAGCTGCGTGTCGCGTGAGGAAAAACGTAAAGAGAATTTTATGGCTTTCGTTTTTCAATTTGAAAAAGCCGCGAATGTTTATTTATCCGATCTTAGATAACGTCTCTACTTAATAATACCATAGTAAAGGAAAAATAAATTATAACTTCCCGAGTCTTGCGGGTTTCCACGCGCTATTAATAAATTAAACAAAGAGAAAACGGAAATAGACGAATTATTATCGGACTGACGTATGGGGCTGTTTAAAAGTATAATGTATGCGGCTACAAGGGAAGGCTGAAGAGAAAGAAAGGGGGGAGGAAAAAAAGAGAAAGCTCGCTCGAAAATAAAACGACGCATTAGATGGATGCGACGTCAATACATCTCCGGGACGAAGTAGGAACTTCCTGGGGTATCCCCGGCCCCGTCTGTTAGAGCCCGCAAATGGCCGGACTTAAAAATAAAATCTCCTTTAAATTATCGCCGTCGCCGGCATCCCTCTTGGGGTATTTTTAATTACCACGCTCTGCATCTATCGACTTTACGCCCGAATAGGCGCGGTAAATAGCCCGCGACGTATTCACGATGCAACCCGTGATCGTCTTTTACGAGATCGAGTATCGTTTGAGACTCCACCTCGTTCGTAAAAATCAACCGATCGTATCTCTTCCGACGACATTCGATGTTGCACGGAAGTTTTGCTGAAGTATCTAAAAATTTAGCTAGATATAGACCTGCACAGAACAAAGATCAGTCTTATAAATCAAGATTAGATAATCCTACATATAAGTAAGAAATATAATATATTATAATATCCTTATGAAAATATTAATCTTGATTTGATTAAATATTACAAGCAAAAGCAATACTTGCACTACAAATTTAATCAAATTAATATTAAAATTTTTCTCCAAAAAATTATAGTATTTTTGCTTATATAGAGATTATCTAATCTTAATTTAAAACTAACCCTTTTTCTGTATGAAAATAATTTTCACATTTAAGATGAAATTTTTAAGATGCTATCAACATTATTACTATTATTATCAAATTGACGATCAATTAATTTGTTGAGAATATTACTTCAATTTATGATTGTGAGTCTGACGGTGAATGACGCGCACTTTAAAAAGAACTGAATTGAAATATTTAAATACGTACACAGTCTGTTACGCAAAAGCCTGCTTATCAGAAAGAAAAATTATTATTTTTAAGAAATTTATAAATTGATTTAATTAAAACACTAAGAACACTATTACACATTTATTACGCATTACTTAGTAATGCGTCCAGTCTCTATTATTATCAAGAATTCGCTGGCACTATTTTGACATACTTTCTATTTTCTGCATATTGTTGCGGTAATGACCAGATAGTTCGAACATGACGACACAACGGTTTTAAGTGAATTTACACGCTTTCCTCGAATTGATGGACCACACATTTTCAATCGGATTCGCATCAGGTGACTGTGCAGGCCAATCCAAAGTCTGAATGTCATTTTCGGTTTTCCATACAGTGCACAAGCGACTGCTGTGTTTCGGATCATTGTCACGTGTTTTTGTCACAATGGAAAGTAATACTGGTGTGTCTAGTAAAGCGTAGTAGTCTCTCCTATTCTTAAATGAATACCAGCAGTAGAGCCTTTTAATTTTCTCTTAAAGCAGTCTAACCGACGCTCTTGTGTGACAGACTGTAGTAATATCATTGGGCACTCTAGCTGTGACCATATTTGGCCTTTCTTTAATTGTTTTATATATTCATCTAAACGGTCTGGATTAATTTATTTATCGAAAATAATTTTATTACACTATTAAAATAATTATGTAGAACGCCTAAGTGTCGAATACATTTAAAAAAAAAAAAGTTTCAACATTCTAATAATCAGTTTGAGTCCCTACATAATTTTGTCAGTCCAAACAAAATTATTATTATAAAAATATTATTTTCAGATCTATATCTAGCTAAATTTTTAGATACTTCAGCAAAATCGTTTTTTCATGTAAAAATACATTTTCCATCGAGGATTTCCGATCGATATTTCTCGAAATCGTGTTTTCGTTCTCTTGTTCATCATTTAGTAGTTTATGTCCCTTATTGCGACATGTTCGCGCCGTTCTGTCAACGCAGTATCTAATTTTATGAGACCATGTGATTGGAGAATGGCACGCATTTCATAAACTAACAATGCGCGCAGTATGTATCCGATAACCTAATATCATTGAATCGTTCCAGCACGATCGCTGCGTATCGATCATACAGCCTCAAAGTATGAATTATTCATGTATGCTCGCTTTGCAAAAGCTTTGTGTAAAAACAAGGACATTAGAAATGTTGCTTGCGCGCGTGGGAAATGAAATTTGCATCTTAATTAGTAGGACACAATATTGTAATTTGCTTAACTCTGCGCGTTTCTGTATCTATTGTTTTAAATAACAATAACAAGCAATAACTTTTACATAAAAGCTTCATCATATGTTCCTAATATAATGAAATCATAAAATAAATATTATTCAATTTCAATTTGTATTTTGTTTGCACACGCCCGAAAATCTAAATCGTAAATGCATTTTGTCGTACGCATTAGAAAAGTTCAGACTAGTTTTATTCTGACGAACCGCTGCTTTATTTAGACCTGATTGCACCAACATATTTAAGCTAAACTTTTTGCACTTTTCTTTTTTTCTCTATGTTGGAGAGAAAAAGAGAAAAACTGAAAAGTGTTGGAAAGAAAAAGAGAAAAGATAAAAAAGTGCCGGAAAGAAAAAGAGAAGAAATAAAAAGGGCAAGAAGTTCAGTTTAAATATGTTGCAACCAGGCATTAGACTTGTTTTAATTCTTTTTTAATCCTTTTTAATCCTTTCTTTAATATGCGGTAACTCTATAAATATCGTTCCTAATATTTCTAATATCGACCTTCTTTTACCATACATTACAAGTTAAGAGTTAAGTTTAAGAGTTCCTTTTGAGCAATAGAAAATAATCTAATAATCGTCGACGAGAGAATAATATTACTCGTGTACATTTCGAACTTCCAAACATTTCGCTATTCCGACAATTCTCTAACTCTCGACGCTTTTATTCGCGCTATGATATAAGCTTTTATTAAATTTGCTGGAAATCATTTTTGACATATCCCGCGCGCGCGCGCGCGCGCGCGCGTGTGTGTGTATGTGTGCGGAAGTTGGGTCAAGAGGACGTGCGCAGTTACACCACCTCAAATTGAACGTAATTCGGTTGTTGGAATCTGGACATCCGCAAGCCACGGGAAGTTCTCTCCCTGAACGAAGAACGAAATTCGTCTTGAAATTGGGTTAAGCATGCATCCATACGTGCGGTTCCCAATCGATATCTCTCCATTTAATCACAATTATTATCGATGTTTTATCGTAACAACAAAACAATGAACTGTATTTATACAAAAAGAACAATTTTGTTGAAATGTCTAAAAATTTAAATAGATAAAAACCTATAAAAATAATTTGACGATAAATATCATTTGTGATATTTTCAATCTATCTTCAGTTTTAGAATTGCGTCCGACAGCATTCGGCGCACAGTTCAAATAGACAGAAATTTAAATAGAATATTAGGCAATGAAGATCTTCAATTCGTTGATCGTTCTTTATTGTAAAAATAATTTTATTGGATCAAAAAGTAATTATGTAAAAAATTCAAGTATGATGAGCTGCAAAAAGTTTTGACATTCTAGCGATCAGCTTGAGTCCTATATATTATTATTTTGATAGTCCAACAAAATTATTTTCAAATCTGTATCTAGTTAAATTTTTAGATACTTCAACAAAACCTTATATATTTCAGATGAATTTTCGAAGAAGATGCGGTTAAAGTAGTCGCATTTTTCGGTCAGTATTTAAAGAAGCTTTCTAATTATACAAAAATCGCAAAATAAATATTCGCATTTTAAAAAGTATATTGACGTTATAACTTATATTTCTGCCTAAATATTTAGACAAGATAGATTTGCAACATGGCATCCCGTTGACGTTTAGTCAAAAAAGAAGCATTGTTAGAATATGTTATTTCGTTAAAAAAGATATCGGTGTTCCTCAACAATGAACGATTCCGTAATTATTAATGGTTCCATTCTTGCTTTCTACGTCGTCTCTAAGCAAATGGAATCTCCTCAGGCAAATGGAAAGGTATAAAAAGATAACGAAAAACTCAAAGAAAATAAATTGAAAGATAGCCGAATAAGAATCAAGAGACTGCTCGCAGCATCACGAAAGAACTCGAGCATTTTCGAATTGATAAAAGTTGCATAACGAAGCTAAGTATTCTGCGAAAATTCTCATTGTACTCCTTATTTATGACGTCACAAAAAATACTTTTTATCCATACGCGAACGTGACTTTGATTTCTTCCTTACATTTATACGAGTCTTTTTAACGTCTCCCTACCGAATAGAAAAATAGGATAAACGTCAAAATGAAACTACGATTTTGTCGAAGAAAAATAAAGTGAGAGACGTTTACGTCTGACGGAATAAATTGGAGGAGGCAGCGGTAAGTCGATACGTCCGGGACAATATCAAGAAACACGAAAGACTTTCAGTTTTTCACTTTCAGTTATAGGAGATCTATGACTTCGAATATTTGAAAAGTTTCAAGCTATTAAATTTCAAGCCTTTCTCGAGATATTTGACGGTCATAAATGCGAATTCCTTTCTTCAATTTCATTTCATTAAAAGTATAAGTGAATTTAGAAATAATTGGTATTTCAAATGTAATAAAATTTGTTATTAGTACAAATTGAACTGCCGTTTAATAAGCTTAATAAACGACTTCATAAAATCACGAAAAGTTAAATAAATTGATTGTTTTATAGCAAACGAAAGCCTTTCTCTTTTTTAATTTAAAATACAATAAAGTACCGAAGAAATGACGTGCTCCAATCAGAAATAAATTGACAAAAAGAGGAAAATTCAAGCGCAGCGGAATGTACAGAAAGAGGAGAATTCTTTCTCTCTCTAGTTATACAATTGTGCAATGAGGCGTAGATAAGCTATTTCTTAAGTGGCGATTAACTAAGAACTCGCTGAAGAAACAGATAACTACGTCAGCGTTTTCATGGGTCAATGACCTTCGGGCTCAACTACGTAGTTTGAGAAGACACAAAAGGGAATTGGGAAAACGATTTTACTCCCAAAAATAATGATTCGTTACGTTGCACAATGAGATTATTTCCGAGGCAAACTGTTCGAGCGAAAAGGTATAAGGTACCGATTTCAGGTACTAAGAATTTATTTGTATCGATAACAAGTAAAATTGACAAAAGTTCACGGAAAGAACGCTTTTGCTGAAGCATAAAAATTTAGCTAGATACAGATCTGAAAAGTATTTTACTAAGCTATCAAAATAATTATGTAGGACATTCAAACTGATTGTTGGAATTTTTTGCAGCTTACTTATCATGCTTCAATTTCCTACATAATTATTTCGATCCAACAAATTTATTTTCAGATCCAACTAAATTTTTAGATATTTCATCAAAATCATTCTATCCGTGTATCTTATCATCTCATCAATTACAAGACTATTTTAAAAAGTTCAGCGGAGTGAATGAGAGCATAGAGACTTTAAAAAAAGAATGTTAAAAATTTACATAGAGCATGGATATTAACATTTTTCTATTAAAATGTCGAGTTAAAATATATAATAAAACTTTACAAGCGAGCCGTGCCAAAAGGTTAAATAAAGTTCTTATAAACATACGGAAAATGTTCTCCTTCGTGTTATTCCACAACGTCGAGACAAGTCTATTGGCACGCTCAAACAGTTTACAAAGTGACCCTTTGCCAGGAAACTGTTTTACACATGGGGATTTACTCAACGATGGCTGCAACGAGCCGATAAATGGAGAAAATATTTTTAGAATTGTGCCCGATACGTAAACACGTAACAACATTATTTTCATGACAGTTGATATTTTCATTGAACAACGCTGGAAATACCTTTTATTCATTAATTCTGCCATTTTAAAGCACACTATTTGATGCCACTACGATAATTAATACAGACAAACTCCTTCTTTGTACCAGAAATAATTTCTGAATTCACGGAGTTGTTTAACTATTAGAACTTTATTTAATCCGAGAAATTCTTTTTCAATTCCTTTCTAATTCATTGATGCTTGCACTTTGACGCGCTTTATGTTAGAACAATCTTCCATCGTCAAAAAAATAGTGTTGATCAAGGTGTTTAAAAGTGATTTGCACTTATACTATGAAGAGAGTGAACCATTTTCTCACGTTAGCATATCAATCAGGAAAGAGGACGACATATCAATTGCACAGAATTGTGCAATGTGGTTGCTAAACTTCGATTGCACGTCATCGCATTCGCGAGAGGCTGGTTAACAAAGCAACACACTCAGCGCCAACTGCCGATATCGACAACTCTAAATCCGCTGTGAAATTCCGAAGTGCTCGAGACATTTTCCCTCCCCAAGGCAAAGTCATGAGATGGTGTTTCAAGCTCCTCCAATCATCACGGCGTATCATTCGGAAGATCGAAAAGCGCCTCTCAGGTTTGCTCCAATAGAGCGTGTACCGGTCAACTCGGGATTTTTGTTCCGTTCGACGGATACTCGTCGATCTTTCGCCCCTCAAACGAGAAAATGGTCTTAAGCTCGACGACGATCACTCTTTGCCCTTTTATCTCTCGCCTCTGCTCCACGTAAACGGATCACGTAAAGGCGTTCGCCATTTCGTTATAGCAATTTGAAATTTAAAGGCTAGAAGCAATTACGACTTTCCCCCGCTAAACTTCGAATGCCTGCTCACGCAAATAAATTATTATTATTAGATTATTATCTTTGCAGTGTTTGAACACTTTATCTACCGCGAGCTGATAAATAGGCTATAATTAATTCTCAAGCGGTAGGTAAAATATTAAGATACTAGTAGTATCAATAATAATAAAATTTAATGATCAATTAATTTGTGATTTATTACAATATTACATTATTATTCTAACTACAGTTTAGAATTGCGTTTCAAAGTAATTTATGGCGCCCAATTTATAAACTATAATAAATATATGTGTATTTAAAATTTACATAACAATATTATTAAGCAGATCCAGTCATATTACTTAATTTAATTGATTTATATATTATTACACAACCTAACACTATCCGGCTATTCTAAGTCTAATAAGGTTCAGACGTAATTTTTTACGTAGAATACGAATCTGATCTCAGAAGTTGTCTCCAAGTTGTCAAACAGCTTTCACGGCCCCCCAATTTGCAGACTTGTGTTATTAAACCTGATGGTCTTTGAAAAATTTATCCGTTTAAGTTTTGCACTATTTCCGTTTAAATTTTGCAAAGTTTCTATTAAATTTTAGTGAAATAACCGCTGTCTCCAAGGAAAACTAATTATTTTCCAAATCTAGATTGAAAATGTTTCAAAGAAAAAGTTACACTAATGATATTCTGATTATCAATGATACTAGCTCCAAAGATTAATCTCCGGTAAAGTTTTCGTTAAAAAATAATGGCATTGCGTACAACATAACTACGTTGTTGTAACATCCGACAAAGTTGGCGTGGTTGCGTCAATAAGAAACACAGTTCGCGTCGAGATGCCCGTTGAGAGAGAATATAGATACACCGGGTAAATGACAAGCGAGAGCAACTACCGAGAATGACATGAGTTTTCCGTGCAGATTCTCTTGTAACAAGGTGGAAAATTATTCTCTCTTGCGCGTATTGATACTCGCGTGATATATAAATATGACGTGACGCTATCGACATAGCTATTAATTACCATCGCATTGTAAAGCCCGCAAATTCCGTGCCGACGACAGGGGTGACAGTAATCCCGGAACGTGTGAAATCAATTGAACGATTTTCTTCAGCGTATTACCGCTTTGTATAAACGAATTGTATAAATATCTCCGAGAAAAATATCGGCAGTCGCGATTAATGGAACGATTCGTACGGTATCTCGCGGATGATTCACGAGTACGTATAGCATCCCGGTGAGATTTATTGCGAACGGCACAAAGGAACGGACGCTATCAGGAGTGTATATCGGACGTCGTGATCTCCGAATGCGAATACTTGAGGTATTCCCGCGCGAGATATTCGGAAGAATCGCGCTCTGCTCCTCGGGGTGAGCTCGCCCCGAGGAATCCGAGGGCATTCCTCTCCTGATTCAGAGCGAGACGAGCGGCATTCTGTCGGAGTCGCGACGCGACAAAAGTAAGAGCGGAGGAACTCGCCGAGAACGAGAGAGTCGGCAGAGTAGCGATGATCGCAACGAATGGGCTCTCTGCCACGAGACATCGCGGCTGCGTTCGAGCTCGGTTGAGTATTAAGGGCCGGCTCCGAGTATTAAGGGATACTCTCGCGGTGGTAATTACCGCGCTCGTGGTCGACGTCACCGCTGCGAATTACGCGCGGCCGCGTCGCGCTATCTACAATACGCTCCCGAGCCCCCGGGTAATTGGAGACGATGCTTTCGACGAGCTTAACTTCGTTGCCGTCTAGCTCCAGTCTCTCCTCCTCGCCCTCTTCTGGATTCGGGCGGCCCTTCCTCTCTCTTTCTCCCTACGCCTTTCTTTTTCTTTCTGTCTGGTACGCGTGGTAACGAGATCTCGGAATTAACCCGTCCACCATGAAACGACCAGCTAAAGAGGATCTCCTTTCATCCTTCCTTCCATACCTCTTCCTTTCCGCTCTTTTTACCCGCTCCGTCTAATACCTCACAACTTAACCACGCTCCGCTTGCCACCGCGTGCGGATTGCTACACGATGTATAGTTATTCTTCGCAGATCTATACGCCCCAGATGAGCGAAGAGATAAAAGTGAAAGAATTGTAAGACACAAACGGATCGTAAGCTGTTTCAATAATCTAAAACTGATTTTATTTTGCTACGTTTTAAAACACTAACGCGGTTCGACGCTGTCTAAAAAAAGATATTTTTTTTTTTATGTAGTATTTTAAGCTGTGCGTGGACGGGCATCATACTGTATTTCTAAGCCTCTTTAATATCAAACAGAACGTTTTTAACCAATTCAATATCCAGATTCGTGTACGTGTTATTGCAAAATATTGGAGTATTCTCGCGAGGCAATTTCATATTTCGAGTATGCTGAAATGTTTTTTAAAAATGGGGTCAAATAAAAAACGCGTTGCTTTTTGCAATATTAGCAAAAAATGATCGAACAGTTGACGCGAGCCGCGCACCGTCGGCATACAATAGGCGATCAGATTTTGCGTCAGCTGCGCGTCACGCGTTAATTATTTCACGATTCAGTGCCATCGTTAATAATTTTCCGGCCGTGTATTTATTGTCGCGCAAAGTATGTATTTAATGAAGTTTAACATCTATGTTTTTATTAAAGATCTTTTCTTTAATGTCATGTTGAGACAATTATAATACAACAATCTTTATTATTTATAAAAAGTTATTTATATTATTATAAATGTGTGAATTTGAACTACGTTACTAATTATAGTAATATTGGCATGTCGACATTTAACTTAACACTTAATAAGTAAATTTTAATTCTTTAATCAACTTTTTTAATTAACTTCAATTCTTTAATTTTACTTGCACGAAAAGAATAGTTTTGCTAAAATATCTAAAAATTTAACTAGATAAGAAAACAGAAAATAATTTTATCAAACTATCAAAATTATGTACGACGTTCAAACCAATTGCCAAAATTTCTACATAATTATTTTGACGATTCAACAAAATTATTTTTTAAAGATTTAGCTAAATTTTTAGATACTTCAGCAAAATCATGATTTTGTGTACTTACGTAATAAGTACAAAAGATACACATAAAAAGATAATCAAACAATAATAATTGACAAGAAGATAATTGAACAATAATAATTGATGAAATTGGCATTTTTTAGAGTGAATTTCGCTATAAGCTGGGTTAACTAACTTTAATTGGTTCTCTCTTTCTCTCAGACCACGCTATAACCTATAAAGGGCAGAAGGGCGTAAAGGACAAAGTTGTTCGGTTTAGTTGCCTAACCGAACGTTAACTCGGTTATAACCGAGCTATCATTCAATACCATATTATCTTTGCGATCACACAGTCACGTGCTAAATGTGTCGGAAACTTAATTTTGTATCGTATTTCAGTTTTTGTTACATTGTTTCTCAAATTTCATAAACTAAACTAATAATTTTAATCGCAATAATTTATGAGTAACTGTAAATACAAATTGCAAATGCATGACATTGTATTACTGTCGAGGTATTGGACGTTAAATTAAATGGGAGTACTGGAATACAGAATTTAGGAGCAAATGCGAGAGAGAAAAAGGCAAAACTATGAAAGCAAAACGAAACTACTTCATTTTGTTTACTGTCCACTCTTTTTTCTCAGCGATGCTACCGTTTCTCCTTTTTATCTTCTTGTCGCATCATAGCCCCTGACGGGCCTACTTTAAGAGATCGTTAATGTAGTGAGTGTAACAAGTAGAACAAAAGGAGAGGCAATGGTCAAGAAAGCAACGTTAGAAAAAATTGCGAGGACAATTTCAATGTATTAAAAAGTACATGTAAAATGTAATTGCAAAATGTAACGTGTAATTACAATAATAATTTGCAAAAAGATAGCTGTTTGCAGGAACTTATAAATAAAATTTATTTGGTTATACCAAATATTGCAACAAAACTGCATAAATTAATTAGGAAAATAAATAAACAAAAATGAATTAAAACGTAATTCTCTGGCATTTTAAGATTAATTCATTTTATTTAACTAAAAGCACGAATAACGTGCAATTTATGCAACGTAATATTATTGTTTACCCAATAAAGCCAGAGAATATATCTCAATTTGGGACAGTTATCATCAGATATGTATTAATCATGTTCATAAAGTTACCATTTTTATAAATACATCGAAAATGTCTGTCTGACAAGGGATAAAATGATTCTGGAAAATGCGTGTCATTTTCTATAAGATCACGAGATATCATATGTTTTCTCCTTTCGTACCCCGACGCATTTATCACGAGGAACGAGGCGCCGTCCGTCGGCTCGGGCGAGGTATTCTCTATGAAATTAAAGCGACCCGGGAGAGATGAGCGCGACAGTAATTACGGAACGGTTTATTTCTCCTGCTGCCTCCCTCCTGTCCCCCCCTCTGAATTTAGCGCGAAGTGAGCCTTTTATAATGTGGGTTTTCATGGCCCGACGACATTTTTACACGCGCCTTCTCTCGAGACAATTGGAAAATGCTCCCGGCGGTGACGACACCGTCTTACAACGAAAAGCGACGATCATCATTGGATATAAATCACAATAAAAGTGGAGATCGTAAGAAGAAAAGGATACAATTTGTGTCCCCGTATTCACCCGTGGTGAATGCCGTGTCGAGAAACTTGACACGCGCGTTATAATGCAACGCGATAATTATGTTAGCCGAGAGTCACGTGCGGTCAACGTGTGTCGGGAGTTTAGCTGCAGTTATGTAATTACGCGGAGCGTTAAAGAGATTCAAGTTGAACAATGTCGAAGCGAGCCGACTACCCGTTACGGAAATACACTTCTCCTACGATAGCTGTACATCACCGATGCCGACAGAGCTCGTTTGATCGCAAACTTCCGGCTCCATCAGGCCGAACAAAGTTGATGTATCGTTGAACTTTCCACACATCGCGCGCCCACCGCGTCATTTTACATCTCGCGACCGTACCGCGTGTGCGCAATGTACACGATAATATATCACGAGAAAGTACTACAATTTATTGTACAATGATGAGAAAAAGAAAGAGAGAGAGAGAGAGAAAGAATATTCTAAATGCGATGTATCTTGTTCTGAAACGTGCAACACATCAAAGAATCGCCATTATGCGTTTATGATTAATTCATTCAGGATCGGTTTCTTTAAAAAAAAATTTTATTCAAAATGATTTTAATAAATAACAATACATTAAAAGTTTGTTTTTGATAAATCTGAAAACAATCACTTATACAGAGCCACGTTACACTCTTTACATTCAAATCTAGATCTTTTGTTCATAAATTTTTTGCTCCTGTAATACAAACAATAAATCTTTTTTGTCCTGTTGAATGATTTTTATCTTTTACAATATAAGAAAGAAAATATCTAGCTGTCGAACATAAAGGATTAGATAATAGAAGTCTACCAATTACAGATTACGCATTGAACCATGTTTTTCAATGATACTTTCAATTAGTGTAATTTAAAATAAAAAAACGATGGATTTAAAATTTCTCATATTGTGAACAGAACATAAGCATTGAATACAGCAAGATCAATGAAGTGAAAAAGACTATTTTTTTGTATCACTTTACAGATTTTCGAAGAAATTCAGAGAAACTCAGAGAAACTTTGCTTATCAACTTGGTCGACAGTTCCCATAAAGTTGTAGAACCTAAAATCCCGATTGAAATAGTACTTTATTCATTAAAAAATATTAATTCTCGAGATATTCAAGTTACTATATATACGCCGGTCCTGAATCACTTAAATTAAATTTGCTATGATACTAAAATTATGTTAGTTATATTGATTTAAATGGGGGCAATTAATTATTGATTCGAGAAGAATGTTCTCGTTACGAGTGGCATCGGCGTATATTGGATACACGTAATAGATTCGCATAAGCGTCCTGATTTTCGGCGCGTAGGGTTTTTGTCGTCGGATCGAGGCAATAAATTAGCGAACAGGACAAAGGGTCGTATCGTCGAGGAATCGAGGGCAATCCGGATAAGCGTCGATCCCTGGTCTCGCGGCTGCTTTGAGGGTATAACCGACGGTTTTGTGACGGTGGATAATATCTGCCCGTGATTATTGACTCGAGGCGATCCCGCTTGACGACCTGACACGATGCTCTCACGGTGGGTAATTGGCAATTAATAATCCGGCATAACTGCGAAATACGGCAGCCTGTGTTCTCATTAACCCTTTATCTAATCAACCGGTCAATGGACTTTTACTTTCGTCTACCGACTCACACGTCTCAACACTCGCCGGATTAACATATTTCCGTATCGCGTCACGCCTGGATATTTGCATGCTCGATAATTGTTTATGAAAACGTCCGAAAGACGATATTTTTATAAATTAGTTTAGAACATGGTGGTATGATATTTATAGCTTTCGAAAAAGGGTGAAGAATATATCGAATGGAATTCGTTAAGGTATACGGTGACAAAGGGCTCTCAGAGTTCTTGATCATTTTACTATCAGTGGGAAACGGCCCTTAACCCCGATCCGCTCCCGCTTCGCGTTGTCTTCTCTTTGTCGGACGGATAGACGGAGTAGCGGGCATTTCTGGAGCGTGAATATGTAAACGAGCGGCTATTCCATTTATCCGCGAATACGTTGACGGGTCAAGGGCAATCGCAAAGCGATGCACCCTTCTGCAGAATTTATTTTTATTCCTGAGATAGATGGAAAGACATACAAGGTACTTCAAAACTAACGGAAAGCAGATGTATGTCGTGCTTCATGATATTTGAAGTCGATTTCTTCGTCCAAAACGTTTAAAAAGAAAGAAGAATTGATTGTCATTTTTAAACTTTAATTTAATATGCGAACAATTCTGAGTCTTGTACTAAATTTTGCTAAAGACCAAATAGAACGACGAATGTTTCATCATTTACTTGTACCTCCAAAGTCCAGCTTAAAAAAAACTGAACACGCATCTCTTTTTTTAAACAATTTAAATTTAGTAAATAAATAATTATAGTCTGTAGAGATAGTCATGAAGTAGGGGAGATTGGATGATTAACGATCGATCTAAATTTACTCGTGCAAGCCTACGTTCAATTAACTACTATTGCGATAGCTTATCGGGGTCAGTTATAAAGCTTTTTTTTACTACATGATCGCCCTCATGTTCCACCTTTTATAAGAACCGATGATAATGCTGCGAATTTACAGCAAAAAGCGTTGCTGAGCGATCGCTCGCCGAGTATCTGATCGAAGTAGAGTTGAAAAAGTACACCTCTATGAAATTAACATCCCATTTTCAGAATTTCCGTCTGATCGATATAGAGGCACTTTCCCAAAATTCCTGTTACGTTTCGAAAAAAAGCTCTAGCGATTAAATCTAAAAACTAAAAAAAGTCATAGGCTGCCAAATTCACATTTTCGTTGCACAAAATCGATAATAACTTTTCCAATCAGAATAGAATTTTTGAGGTAATTCCAGAGAATATTAAAATTCTGAAAAAGCAAATTTTTTTAAATTCACGGAAGCTTGAAAAAAATTTTTACCAGTAATTAAAAAATTATCTCCGTTCGGTTTTTTCTTTTGTTTCAAGTTATTAATTGCTAAAATCTTCTTTGACACATATCGGAAGCTCTCTGAAATTTCTCATATCAAAATTAAAAAAATGGGATACTAACTTCACAGCCGTGAAAAGTACCGCCTAAAGTTCCATAATTTATAAGTCAACTTCGTCGAATTGCTCATTTTAAAATATTCGCATGATAATTTTGCAAAGAAAGAACGCGAGAGAGAGAAGTTTTCAAGAAATGTTATGTCACAAGCGTATACATTTTTGCGATAGCAACTCGGAACGATATAAATTTTTACTGCAAAATGTTTTTAAACATACATTCATTGCTCTACATTTAGATGAAGTATTTTTTTAAATAAAGGAGTAAATGTAACACAAAAAACGCAATGTCGTTCTTTATTCCATTGTAAAAAACGAATTATGTTTATTAAGTTTCATAACATTAATAATATTTACTGAAGAGCTAATATCGAATATTTATAAAAACACACATGTGATCTAAAGATACCTCACTGTTTAAAAATATGAAAAATCGTAAAAAACGAACGATTAACAATAGAAATACCGTCTAATTTTAGGTTTTTTTGCAATTAATCAACGAAAGATATAAAATTTTAGTCAAAAACTTTAATCATATAATTCCAAGCTTCGTTTTATGAGAAATCGAAATGAGAAACGTGCGCAAACATCATAAATCGACAAATGTTTCGTATTCAAAGGAGAATTCCGATACAAGAGCTACAGACGGTCGTTCCCGGTTCGCGTCGCGGTCTGCGCCTGAATGATCCAGCGTCTCTTTTAAAACGCGGTCACCTCGATTATTCGGCGGATAATCAAATTAACGCGATTAACTGGAGCGCAGAGACGAGCCAGCGTTCGCTGGTCCATGCCCTCTCGCGTGAATACGTCTCCGGCGGGTCAAGGACGCACGGCGGAACCGAGAGCTGGGAAAAAAAAAACGAGAGAGACAGAGAGAGAGAGAGAGAGAAAGCGTAAGAGAGAAGGAGAAGAACAGAGGCACTCGGGGCGAGCTTTAAAAATTCACGCGTGACCTCCCTCATTGTCTCGAACGCATATTTCCTGGCTGGCGAAGGCGGCTCGCTGCAGGGTGCGATCTGCTCGCGTCTGCATACATCAATTTCCTGCGTGCACTCAAGCCATTTCCGTCGCGGACGACGTCATTAAGAAAATTGGCAGGCTAGTTTCGCGATTTTATGAACGATCCGCGCCTTCCGCCGCGACGGAAGAGTACACGGAACTGACACTGATAACGCGTCTCCCCGACAGAAGCTCACGTCGAATCTTCGTATAGTCATCTGTCGCTATTATAGACCAACTGTTGCACACCATTTCGATTCGTGTAATCGCGCGGTGTCTGCAGCCTTCCGGATGATTTGTGATGCAATTAGTAGATAGTGTCCTCAATCAGCATCTGATAAGACACATTTTCTTTATAGATTGACTTCGCATGTCGTAATACCACGGTAAAAGGTAGGTGTCAGAAAAGAAGAGATAGCATCAGATAAAGGTAATCTCGCAGAAGTTTGCTCGTCATTCGTTAAAGCAAATCCTCTTAACCCGCCGCCTTCTTCCGATGAACTATAATTCTTTGTATGCAGAACGCGCAAAGCTATTATCGCTGATTAATGTCTTTAACTTGAAGTTAGACAAGTCTTTAGATACGTTCAACAAATGAAATGAAAGGGAAGGAAGTGGGAGCGTTAACCGCGCATCCGAAGAAACAAAGTGCACAGGAAACTCGTTGAGACAAGAACGATGATATAATAGCGCGCATCATCGGAAGGGGAAACAACGGACTGAGCAGTGAAACCAATGGAAGACAAACTAGCAGGTTAGAAACCTGTTTTTAAGTGACTGCATATCGTCAAATCGCGCGCCTTCACTGAACGTGTGCAGCATCAATGGTTGAGCCCATCGAAATACTTTAAGGCAAGTGTCATGTTAAATCCTTGACAGTCAGTTTGTCAGACTGTAATGCAGTACTCTCGAACAGAAAAAATGATTATGAATTAGTCGAATATTAATTATCAATTATCCATTTTATGTATTGAGGTTCAAATTATTGTTTGTTAAGAAGAATATACATATCGTAAGAGAGTTATAAAATATTGTAGAAATATATATATATATGTTTGATAAAAATATATATAATGTATTTATTAAAATATCGGAAAACAAAATAGAACGCGTTGTAATAATCATGTAAATAAGTCACAGCCAGATAAGACGAAAATTTATTATACATTTTTATGTAATGGAAAGGAAAACGGCAATTATTGGCAAATTTTAAATAGACAGTTAATCGCTAATTACATTTATAAAGTAATCTGTTCTATGAATTATTGGTATGTATGATTGATAATTCAAAACTTCTATTAGCTCACACTAGACTAGTATGTTTAAAGAATATAAAAATGTAAGCTCTAATATTTCCCTCGTGAAACTGTTGCCAGATATAGATATTCGATACGTTGCCGCATATCTTGAACGTCAATATTTAAAGACGCGCGCAAAAAAGAAGAAATGCATCTGCAAGATTTCGCAGAATTAACGGGTCCATCGTAAAATCATCCACGTTCATCCGCTACGCTCTCGTAAAAAGATCATAAAAGGATCATCCGTGAATTATCAATGATCATAACACCCAGGGCGATCGCATTTCACGCCCATTCTATAGCGCCCGACCGACCATCCGATCATTGAAAGAAATCGCGTAAACGTTCCGCAGTTAGACGCCAAACGATCCCGGCTGATGGCGGAATTCTGCTCGACCGTCGGTAGATATGAAATAAAAAGATTATGTGCAGATATTCAAGTAATGGATACCCTTATCCCATCGAAATCATCACGGGAAGAAACTTAACAGCGAAATAGCTTTTCTCATTAGCAAAATAAAGAGATAAGGGTTTATGTCAAAACCTGTTTTTATATAATTATTGTCGGCGATCTTAAAAGAGAAGGACAGAATCCTATCGTTGATGATAATCCTAATCGCTGATAATAATCAGAATATAATATAATTATAATCGCAAGTTTTTTAGTTTGTCATTAATAAGGTTGTCATTATCCCAATTCGCAAATCTTCCGCCAAGTAAAGAATTTTTTCTATAATGCAGTAACGAAGTTTACTACACGAAAAAAACGAGTTTGCTGAAATATCTAAAAATTTAGATACAGATCTGAAAATGATTTGTTTTGACTATCAAAATAATTATACAGGACGCTCAAATTGGCTACTGAGCCAATTTGACTAAAAAGCTGAAATTTTTTGCAGTATCAATGTTTAAACGTACATTATTTTGATGAATCTACTAACAAAATTAAAATAACAAAATTATTTTCAGATTTGTATCTAGCTAAATTTTTATAAACTTCAGTAAAACTGCCCTTTCTCTGTAACAATTAGAGTATCTAATAATAATCTAATAATCTTCGCCAGTCTTTTACGATAATAAACTTTAACAATAATAAGTTAAAGCTTCAAATAGATACAATGAGTATGAAGTACTAATCATGTTTGTACCAAAACTTGTTTTTTAAAACATGTTTGTACCAAAATGATAATTATTATTGCCAATTTCCAAAAAAAAGAGGATATCGATCAATTGATGATAATTTTAATCGCTGATAATGATCATAATAAAATTATAATCATAAATTTTTTAGTTTGCAAATTATCCCAGTTCCTACAAATCTTTTTCCAATATTAAAGAATTTTTTTTTCTAATGCAGTAAAATTGAAGTTTACTAATGATCAGAGTAATCAATGATCTTCGTCATAAAAGAGCTTAATTTAACGATAATGACTTAAAGTTTTAAGTATAGATTCAATGAATCATTCAAATCTTCAGATAATCATGACCGGACGTCCACAACCGGACAATCCCTCTCAGACATAAGGGATTTTTTGTTAATAGTCAACGCTCATAATCGAAAGTGCCGTCATTTGTAGGATTATATAACTTCATTAATACTAATCATCAAAATCACTGTAATTCTCCGATTATCACGATAGAAGATTCAATAATCTTCATCATTCGTAAAGCATTAAGTGCCCTTGTTGTTGACAGTCAACAACGATTGTAACGAGAAATTAATAATGCCACGCGAAAAGACTCGTTCACTTTGCAGCAACCAAATCTCGCGCACTTGGAACTTCTTGGCATCAACCCCGATACTACTACAAATCGCGAGTCGCGATTCGCCCTCATAAATCAGATGTCCGTAACATACCGTTGTGCTGTTGCATATATATATATATATATACACACTTCACAGCAGCAACATGGATTACGAAATCTCGCGCACACACCGAACGTTACGATCGTCGCCGAGACGTCGCGACGACCGGCGTCGTCGTCGTTGGTCGTAAAGCCGCGACTCTCTACGTCCGGCGCAACGGCACGCCGTCACTCCCGGACCACGCGCTTATGCCGATGCTGAGGAGAGAATCGAAAACGGATCCGGTGCAGCGCGATGCGGCCTGCGTTCGCGGTGCGGTTGCGTCGCGACGTTACGCCAACGCCGAGGCCGACTCGGCGTCCGCGTGCACACTGACATCGCTCCGTTGCTCCGAAGCCGCTTCTCTCCTCTTCCTCCACTTCCTCCCGCGATACCCACCCTCTCTCTTTCGCACTCTACGCGCGCAGTCCTCCTGCATCCACCCGTTCCCACCGCATCTCCTGCCCACCCCTGTCTCCCCCCCTGCCACCCTGTTCCCTCTTCCGTTCTCCGTCTCTTTCCATCCCAATGGGTTCCGCTGTCCTTCCGCCACCCGCTCTCTCGCCCATCAAGTTCTATATATACTATATCACTCCTTTCCTGCTTCTCGCTCCGCACCATGTGAACTTCTGCAACACTCTCCTTTCTTCCCTTTATGTCCTCTTTCTCCATCTATGCCGCCGGATTACATATCAGGGCGCTCCGTCGTTCTTGGATCTCATCTGAGAACCTACGTTCCTCGCACCTACGTTCCTCGCACCCGTTTTTCTCCTTCGCTCCCTTCCCGCTTGTGTTATCAAGTTTTGTCTCCGAGCCTTCGTGTCCCAGCTGCCTCTTTCCGCTTGTCGAAAATTACTCTCACCCTCTCGTATTTCTCCCTTATTTTATTCCACTGCGATCTACTTCTACAGTTTTTCCCTATCTATCAGCTATCGTTTTGTCTTGCTATCTATTCCACTGTTCTTTTTATTCATAATTTTACATTTTAACATGTTTGCAGTTCAACATTATTGATTATTGAATTTTATCTTAATTTATTACAATCACAATTTCTCTCAATTATTTAATCATTATGATCAAAGTTTCTTTTATTTATAAAGGAACTTTGATGCAAATCTCTTACATTTTCGTTCTATTTCATATTTTTATCCCGAAAGATAATCAAGAACATTAAAATTAAAATATTAATTAGAACATCAAAATTGCTTTCAAAATTGAAACTATTGAGAAATTGTTTTTCGAGTTAAACGAATTCGTGAACGTGTTAATATTCAAGTAACATAACAACGACAGCGTTAAAAGTTACAAAATTTCGTGTCCGTTACTGTCGTATTCATGGAACTACAAATACGTAATTAACATGCAAATCTTGAAAAAAGATATCCTAGCTATTGTATGCTAATCGTAAAGGGAGACGGTAATTCGAGATATCGTTGTATTAAAACGCGATCAAGCGTATAAACTAGCGTATTTAAAAATCAGTGCGCGTCTGATTTCCAAATCAAATGCAAATTAAAGCTGTTATTGAATTTATTGTTAAAGTACACATTATTCAAATATATAATTATCCTATGAATCGATTACATAACGTTTAAAGATATATTATATCCAAATAAAAATTGTAAAATAAATAAAAATTTAAATTTAAATAAAAATTTTAATTTAAATAAAAATTCCAAATTTTAAAGAGTACTTTACATTCTCGATAACAAATAAATTAAAAATAAATTGAAAAGTGTTGCTGCGAACTTCATCTCGCTGAAAAGAGAGTGAAGACTCGTAAGCTTTCCCAGCTGCGATGTCTGGTATGCGTTGGCGGTAGTCTCCTTTTTGCGTACGTCGCTTAATCTAAACAAAACCTCCCGTCTACTCTGCCATTGGCGTTGTCAGGAAAAACAACGTGTCTCAGACCACCCGAGCGAGATGGCACGTCGCGAGATCTCACAGTGAACTTCCGCGTCCCGTCCTCCAACGTTTCGCAACGCGGAGATTCTGCAGTTTCATCTCGCGCTCGTAAATTTTTCGTCAATGTTTTTTTTTTTTCTTCATTAATCAATTCCACTCAACAATTCTTTAAATGCGTACTTTTTTAATTTTTCCAGCGATCTGCTCGGCGAACGATTTATCTGAATTTCAATTGCATGCTCGCATTATAACTCGCGTTTTCCGTGGCGCCGAGCGAATGATCGGATATCGCGGCGAACGCGCGTGTCCAACAATGAATTCATATTTCGCTACACGATTTTCGCGTTACGATCATCGTGACGGCGGCATTCTCGCGGAATTGCTCCGGGTCGGGCGCGATGCTGCATTGTCCTCCCATCCCCCCGACATTGCATTGTGTCGCGCGAGCCGGCTTGCCAAAATCCTCACTTCCCGAACACAGATTAATCCCGTTCCTCATGCGGGAGCGTCTTCCTTCCTGCCTCGGACGAGCCCTACTGTCTGCGCCCGATGGCGAATAGCTTCGCCTCTCCTTATACATTCAGCACCTCGAGTGGCGCGTAGTCTAAGCATGTCTCTGAGCGTCGCTATGCGTCTGCTTCTGTCTCCGTTTGTGTCTTCGTTTGCAACTCTCGTGAGCGAAACTCGAAGCCAAGCGGAAGTGCTCGCGACCATTCGCTTCCTCACCGGAAGACCGCGAGGAATGATTGACCACCAATAGATCGAGAACTCGAGTCGACTTGTTGTTGCTTGATGTAACGGACATTACTGAGAATTCTTGCGATATATGATTTTTCTTGACGAGTAACAATTTTCGATAACTAATTGAATTAACGCTTAATTTCTCGCGTCGATTTTTTTAGAAAAATTACGTTCTTGTGCCAAAAAGTGTTTTCGATGAAGACATTACTGAACTTATTGACGAGAATTGTATTTTCGGGTTTGCTGACTGTAAAAATTTTTCGAATGTAGATAAGAATAACTTGTAACAAAATCAATACTGAAAATATAATACAGCATTGCAAAGACACTGAAACTCCTTATTTGTTTTAAAATTTTTTCGATTGATTTATCCCTCAATTTACCCCTCAAATTATTTACTTCGAAAGCAAGTTCTGTTTTGACGTGAAAGATGGAAACATCTATCACATCGGCGTATCAGTTTCAGCGAGGATTTCGAGAAGTCGAAATCGAAATGACTCACTTATCTCTCGTTCTCATCTCGATTCGTGAGGAACACCACGCATTCGTGTTCCCGATACACAGAACGATACGTTCCCTGGCTCGAAAACATAACAATCAAAATGATGACTCTCTCTGCTTACTGTAGCTTTTGCAAAACACACACACACACACACGCACGCACGCACGCACACAGAGAGAGAGGGGGGGGGGGCC
>JANQDE010000251.1:36739-60628 GCA_037157785.1 Cephalotes varians
GAGAGAGAGAGAGAGAGAGAGAGAGAGAGAGAGAGAGAGAGAGAGAGGAGGGATAAACGGGTACGTAGTGCAACGTTTACTGCATACCGAGATAATCGCCGTCGTACCGGGGTAAACGCGCGACGAGACAATGCCGCGAACAATAGCGGTGTCCCTCCTCCGGCGTTCCTCCACCTCACTCGAGTTACTCGTAGCTTATGCTCCAAAGTAAAATACGCGGGTGCAGGGAGACAGGCGGAAGAGGGAAATAAAGAGAAGCCATGAAGGGGCAAGGGGGATCTGCATCAGACGACAACCACGTACGTGGCATGATCCGCTGATGCACTTGTGGACTACCTGCTTCGGCGCACTCGACGCGTACACGTGTACGTGCCGCAACCGTCGGCGCACGTACAGGGCAACGAGGGAGGAAGCCCTTAAAATCTCTTCGTGCGACACGAACGACTGGGATTTCGAGATATCTCGACGGCTCGCGCAATCGGTGGGCAAACCCACGCGCTTTCTCGATCTCATTGCACCCTCTCCTCGTCACTCGCATTCTATTCTGATCGGTAGAGCGGATTTAATCCCTTTTAGATTTCTTTAACGGAGGGACTTTGAGGAGAAATGCAAACAAACGTATCAAATAACCATAGCGTGCAACGGAGATAGGCATAATAAAAAAGATAAAAGGATCTTCTGAAATACGATATTGATGACGCAACAATGTTATTATGCAATATAAGATACTCATATCTATGAATTATGTTTTAGACGTTAAATGTATACCAATTCTTAACACTTAGAACTATTAGCATTAATTTGTTCTATTTAAATATATTTATATTATTTAAATATACTACGTATATATATTGTTACAAGAGAAACAAATGAATTGATTAATAATTTATATACTGCAACAAAATTTAAAAAATTTCAGAAAATACACTGTTATAATTTTGAATAATAATTAGAAAAATGTCAAACCAATCGTTTTGACTGCTTTGGTAATTCTAGTGTTAAAACATTGTTAACGCACACTGAAAAAAAAAAACCCTAATGACTATCGTTTTGTCTAGCATATTGCTATGATATTTAGTAAGTATTACCAAACATAATAATAGTAACCAATCGTTTAGTAATAATTACTAAATAAAATAAAATTAGTGTTTTTAGTTTAATCAAATTCAAAATTTTAGTTCAAAGTGTTAGTTTCAATTCATTCAATTTTTTTGGTTATATTAATCAAACATTTAATTGAAATTATTTCACCAAGCTTAGTAACTATCAGGCTTGATTATTATTATCAAACTCTTTTTTCAGTGCATTAATAATGGGTAAATAACGAACAGAAGCAGAACAAGTTTGTACAAGATGTTTCCGAATCGCTGCGCGTTTCTTCAAGCGTCGTTTTATTTCACGCTTCGAAAAAAAAACGGCCATATAAAAAAGCTTGCTAAGTTCTAAGATAATTTATTAAGGTAACATAATTTATTTTTGCAAATTGCACAATTTACACGTTCTTAATGAATGGAAATGTATATTTCAACGCGCGCGTTCTCATTTGTCGCGCGTTGAAATGTTTGTTTCTCCATGTGCTCTTACGCAATCGGCTTGCTTCCGTAAATTCAAATGCCTGACGCATGCTCCTCGCAAAACTCGAAAACGCAAAACGTCGAGAAAATAATTAAAAACGAATCAAGTTTTGCGCTTTCTGCATTCTCACCGCCGCTCGTGTTTTAATTTGCGGCTTTAATCGCCGTCTCTTTCTAATTTTCCTTTCATCTTTCGCTCGTTAAATTTATTTTCTCCTTGGAAGATTCTTTTGGCGCATTCGACGGACTTCGCTCATCGCAGTCTTTAATTACGGACTCGCATCTAACCGGCATTATGCCACTTCCACGCACAAGCTTTTTGCGAGAGCGCAAATCAATTTCTCTCTCTCTCCTTCTCATCTTCGTCGATTTCCTTCGGGAATGCATTTTGGGGTAGCCATTCTTAGAGGATCTGGCAGGGGTCAAAGAACGAAAAAGAGCCGGCTGTTCCCGGACTATACGCTGGCAACGATTCAAGTTTGGCTCCGATATCTCGGCAACTGCCGCGTGCGCCCGCGATTAGGAGCTCGACGTTTCTCTGGCAGGATTCATGTCCAAGCCAGATGACTGGAATCGAGTCAATCAGGTTCACAGAAATGCCAAAACATTTTCGAAACATTCTTATTTTATTATAAGGATTAAACACGTGTTGATTAAACAAACAAATCGTATTATTTTTATCTTCTAAATACACGGAAAATTTTGCTGATCTAAAAATGTAGTTAGATACAGATCTGAAAATAATTTTGTTGGATCATCAAAATAATTATAGTAAAACACCTAAGCATTGATGAATGCTGCAAAAAATTTTAACACTTTAGCAACCAGTTTAAACATCCTATATAATTATGTTGATGATCCAAACAAAATTACTTTCAAATTTGTATTTAACTAAATTTTTAGATATCTTAGCAAACCCGTTCTTTCCGTGTAAATATTTCGCAGATCAATGCATAATATTTTTTAGTAAAAAAAAGTAGATTACCGCCCACGAGAGAATATTTTTCTTGATTTGATTTTCTTCATTCCTTGCTTTATTTGTAAAATCGTTTGACGCATGCTGGCGTTAATTAGCGCAACGATACGCTCACATTTCGGCAACTTTCGCGTATGGACTCGACGCCAACAACACCTGGCAAGTCTGCACTGGGGAAAATGGTCTAAACAACAGACTGAAATTAATACGACTGAACTTTGTCGTCAACTATCGCCAACTCTATGTAGACCACCACCGCTCGGGTTTCATTCGTCGTCGGAAATTCCGAAAGCCACCGACGTGGCTTCATCCGACTGTACCGCAGAATCGGAACGCCGACAACGACGAGATTAAACTGCGAAACACGCCTTTTGTTTGGCATTAATATCTTCCACGAGGCACATTAATATCGAGCACATTAATACCATTTCGAGAACGTCCGAGGCACTCCCGTGATTTTCGATCCCCATCGACCATTAATCTTTTACCTCACGAGATCGCGACGACAGAGGCGCCAAAGCTCACAATGCGCCAGAAACGACGAGAGGGAAGCGAGCCATTTACGACCGCGGATGAAAAACGCGGGTGGCCAAGAGTCGCGCGAGGATGAGAAATGCCGCGGCGTTTTTCATCGCGAATTACACGACGATCGGCGCGAATCAGACCGGTTTCGCGCGTATTACAGATGGTCGCAGCACCGGTTTGAATGTCAGTCACACGATGGTCGACACAAGCGATTTACATGCGACTAATTCGTTCGGAAGGAAGTGCAACATTCAATTTACATTTGTGTGTGGTCAAATAATCCGCGTGAAATGACCTGAACGTCTTGAAATATCGTATTTCTTTGAACATTATATATGTAATCGCAAATATATAATATTATTTTGATGAAAATGCTCTTTATCACATTCCATTTTCACATTAAAAAGTGTAGTTATGTTTACGAAAGCATAAGACACACGTCAAATTATTTGTAGAAATGACCAAGCTTTGATGACGTACCAGCTTTCAAAATGTCTAATAGATTTATAGTTACAGCCTAGTGAGCTCTCAAAACTGGAACACCTAATATTTGCTCCTAATATTTGTTGTTATATTCTCCATGAAACGATATTAAAATATGACAATCGGAATTTACATTTCGTGTATCTCCGTGAATATCTCCTTTATATTTTTCGAGATGAGAAAAATTATTCATGCCATCGTTCTTCTAAACGACTCTTTCCTCTTTCGCGCGAAACCGACCTAAATCTCGTTTTACATGTCATTACGTTTTACATCACATTTACATTTCGCGGTCGCAACCGCCACGCGGACCGCAAATGGGACCGGGAATGCGCTCTTTCGAACGTATAAACTTTTCACGCGCGAACGCACGAAATCACTCGTGTGAGAACGAAACGTCTGACTGACACGCGATCGTGGTCGCGCGCCCCTCGCAAAATCGGCTTCAAAAACCGCCTTTGGCGAATGAATTGCGTTCGTGCGAACATCGTGCAGCCACATCGTCAGTAGCCGCGGGCCACAGTTTGGAGATACGTCCTATGTGTATACAATATATCAATACTCGAATAATTTTGCGATGCCGACAAGTGTAAAACAACTATCGATTCAATCCGATAAAAGCAATTCTTAATCACTCAAGTAAACTTGAGCAATTAAGACTATAAGTTCTATCTAAAAAAATTCTGCGTGTTTACTATTTCTTTGAACTATTTTGTATATATTTAAAATTGCTATGATTTCTCGCGTTGAGAGACAGTTGAAATTAAAAATACAACAACAATTTAATGTAAAATATAACATTCTTTTATAATTTTGGAAAAAAATTGATTTTTCAAGAACACATAAGATTATCGTTATTTTTTAAAACGGAATTATTGTTTTTTTTTTACATAATATGATTCTTCTACTTATTTTGCATAAAAATATTAAAATGTTGTTGAAACGTTGCAGAGTTGTCAAAAAATGAACAGTTTATGATATATTTTATACTTCATATCAAAATGTGTCAAAATAAACTTTTAAAAGTTATCATGTCTCTTCGAAACTTTAATCGAATTTTTTATTATTACGTGATTTTGATTCGATCTTTTTGGTCCATTCTATAATTTGGAAGAAGAGACAAATATTAGATATTCCAGTTAGTTTTGAGAGCTCACTAGGCTGTAGCTACAAATCTATTAGATATTTTGAAAGCTGATACGTCATTTCAAAGCTTGGTCATTTCTATAAATAATTTAACACATGTCCTGCATTCGTAAACATAATCACACTTTTTAATGTGAAAATGGAATGTGAGGTAAAGAGCAATTTCATCATTTATTACTTTATTGCTTTGATTCGAAAAAAACGACTGCTGAAGCTTACCGAATTCATCTCAGAAACTTATTCCGAGTCTATTCCATCAGTTGAAAAATGTATTGATTTCGACTATTCAAAAGTGATGATTTTGATTTGAAAGACAAAGATCGTTCAGGTCAAAAAAGTTCGAAGATCAAGAATTGGAGGGATTGTTGGATGAAAACTCAAATGTTGAAGAATTAGCATTAAATGTTGCATTAAATCAATCGTTTTTTATTGTTTACGATAGGAAAGATTCCAAAAGAAGGCAAATGGGTTTCACATGAATTGTCAAAATTAGCTGTTCAAAATCGTTTAATCATTTGCATTTCATTGAATTCTCATCACGAAAAGAAGCAGTTTTTATATTAAATTGTAAAAATGAAAAGTGGATGTACTATGATAGTCCTAAACGTAAAAAATTGTGCATAGTTCCAGGTCAATCATCGACATTGACTCTAAAACGTAACATCCATGGAAATAAAGTTCAATTGTGCATATGATACAAAAGGCGTTCATATATTATGAATTACTGAAACCGAATCAAACACACACTGAGCGTTATTAACAACAATTAATCGATTTAAATCGTGCAAACCAGAAACATTCAATAATAGTTTAAAAAAAACATAAAGTGATTTTGTTGCACGAAAATACCACAGGTATCAAAAGTAGTTAAAGATGTGTTATCGATACTTTAATAGGAAGTCTTACCACAGGTCATGTATTCACCAGACTATGCTCCTTTAGATTATTACTTATTTCGATCGATGCACGGTCTTGCTTGACCAGCACTTTAAAACATACAAAGAAATAAAGAAATGGCTTGATGAATGGATTGCTTTGAAGGACGAACATTTTTTTTTATCGCGGAATTCACTTATTATCAGAAAAGTAAGAAAAAGTTATAGCTAATGTTGGAAAATATTTGAAATTTTTAAGTAAAGTATAATTTAACGTTCTCTAAAATAAACTGTTTTTTTTTTTTTACAAAAAATCCTCAAAACTAACTGGAACACCTAATAGTTTTGAGATTTCCAAAATATCAAAAAAAGATTAGAAAACTGGAAAAATTATTTTATTTTTCTCAATCGCAATGTAAGTAGATAACGAAAAAAACTTCTTGCAATTATACCTCTTTTCACATCCTTACTCTCCTGAATCCATAATTTCGATTTTTTTTATATTAATCGCACAAATAATAACTATATCGATTTATTTTCAGATGCTAGACTTAATTATTTATTAATTGTATATTTGAACGTAAAAACATGACAATAAGAAGTAATTTCTTTTTTACTTCCACTTTCGACTTTCTTTTTTTTTTATATCCTATCCCATCACCAGCAAAATTCAGAAAAAACTCTTCTTGTTCCTAAATTGCCGTTAAAAATCTTAATTAGAATTCGAGTCTCATCGGACTTAATGAGTTAAGAGGCCTTGAAATATAACGAACTTGAATATTAGTCGAAGACTAGAAATTGCATAGAATTGCACAGAAATTTCACATTAGGGTTAAAAGAGTAGTAGTTACTATAAAAGTAATTACTTCCCATTAAAATCATTACTATAACTGGAAAAAATGTAACCATGTTTACCGTTTATAGTTATTTTTTAGAAAAAAAAATATCAACGGCAATCTGTTATCAAGAAAATTACTATAACAATAACGATTTATAAATAATGCATTATTTCTGAACTCTGTATATAACATAATAGTTTATATAAGCAGTTTGTCTATTAGCTTATTCGTTTGTACTAATCGACTTGGAAGAATTATTTATGCAAAACCTAATGAGCATTTTCGGATTAGAAATCTTACTGTACATATCTATCCTAATGATTAAAATTGAGCTTGTATCTACATCTAGTCAGTTTGAGAAATACGCGTGTTCTGACAATACTTTCCATTATCAATAATCCAAAAATTAAATTTATTAATTTAAAATTTAAAATAAAACATAAAAATAATATTAAATAATATTAAAAACGCTAAGAAATCTGTAATTTTGCGATCGATTTGTTGCTCGTTAATAAAAAGATGATTATTCCTAATTTAATATATTTGATCTTTTCTCTATTATATATGTTTTTATTTTTTCTCTTTTTTTATTTATTTTTAGTTTATTCTGTAGTTTTACTTATTTGTTGTGTCAAGGATTTATATAAATATGTCAATTATTTATATAAATTATTAATTATTTTAGAAAAAAAAAGAATGCAAACATATACAATATAATATAAATATAGCAAAATATAAAATAAATAGAGTTAGAACGACCAAAAACGAGCAAGGCATAGATGTTGACTGTATAAAGGTTATAAAAATTAATTCCAACTAATTAATTTTTATAACCTTTATACAGTCAACATCTATGCCTTGCTCGTTTTTGGTCGTTCTAACTCTATTTATTTTATATTTTGCTATTTCAAGTTGACGAGCGTTTTCTTAATTTAATTTAATTTTATTTTAATTTTTAATATTAATATATATATAATATTAAAATAAGCAAATAGTTCTTTTATATATATGCGTAATATGCGTAGTAACTCTACACTCTTGGTCTCCTTTGTTAAGTTAAACCGTGAATAAATTCGGGACCAGATGATTTAAAAACAACAAATTTTGAAAAACATTTTTATACTGACACAGTAATTAAATTGTTTAATATTGTTAATTTTATTCTTGTAGTCTTCCGCATTTCTGATAATTTTTAGACTTATTTTGCGAGCAATAAAGTTGCAATTAAAATATTTTGAAAGCATTTGTGATTTAAGAAACAGTTTAGAACTAAATGTATATATATATATAATATTGAGAAAATCGCAAGTTTTATTTCTTAACTCTACGCATCTCTAGATATTTGGCCGTTTTTTTTACAAAAATATGACATATTGTTTACAATTTTAAAGGTTAACTATTGTAACTTGTCTCTGCTACAGACAGAAGTTGGTCACATTTGTAATACGAAGTCAGTCGTATAAAATCTTCGAAATAGTGAGGATTTAAAAATTAGTGTAATTTGTTCGTCATTTTAATAAGCGTAAGTGAAAATAAATTTTTCCTTCTGACTCATTGTGTATTTTTATAGATATTTTTTGCTAAATAAGTGAATATATTTAAATTTATTAATAAAAATACTTATTTGTCCTGAAAAGTAAACATGTAAAAATAATATAAAATAGAATTATCATTCTGTTATTTTTTTCTCGTGTTCTAATATGTATTAATTAATATTAATTTATTATATTATGTGTTAAACATCTTATAAATACCTATTATTTATTTATATAAATAGTCATAATTATTTTTATTGCATATAGACGATGGAATCAAGAATAAAAGCTATGCAGGAATTAATTTTGTCATCTGCTGCCAATTCGGAAATCTCTGAACATAATGAGAGAGAAAGTGATGACATAGAAAAGGATGCATCTAATTTTTCGGAAAAAATGGAAGAAGATTCTAGCGAAGACAATGAACCTCCGAAAAAGAAAGCAAGGCGCAGCATCTCATTCTTGGCAGGAAAAAACTTCCAATGGTTCATGAATCCTTCTGAACGAACATTTAACCGTTTGAACTCTGTGCCGAATTTTAGTGGTAAAGGAAAAGGTGCCGCTGAAAACATTTCGTCTCCAATAGAAGCGTGGTCTTTGTTATTTTCTAATGACATTTTAAATATTATTTCAAAATATACTAATCAGGAAATAGAACGAAGATCTAGTAATGTTTATACTTATATGTTAGACGTACTTGAACTAAAGGCCCTCATTGGCCTCTTATACTATGCTGGCTTGACGAAAAAGAATAATGTTTCTGTTCATAAATATTTTTCTGCTCATAACTTACCCTTATTTCATGCGACAATGACGATGAAAAGACTACAGATTCTTCTTCCTTGCTTATTGTTCGATGATAAAACAACTCGCGATGAACGCATTAAAAGCGATAGTTTTACGCATGTTAGAGAAATATGGAATTTATTTATAAGAAATTGCATTCAGTATTATGAACCTGGTTATAATGTAACAGTAGATGAACAGATATTTAGTTTTAATGGAAAATGTTCTACCAGTATGTCATATAAGCGCGGTAAATATGGACTAAAATTTGTGACAATGAACGATTCCGAAACTTTCTATATGATAAATGCAATACCTTATATAAGCAATGTCGAAACTGAGTCTTTAGAATCGTTGCTTCCTTATTATGTTAGAAAAATTTCTGAGCCGATTCATGATACTTGTCGCAATATAACATGCGGTAATTGGTTTACATCGGTGCCAGTTGTTGATAATATGCGCGAAAAATTTTCTCTCACGATGGTAGGTTCTTTACGACGAGATAATCCTGATATTCCACCAATGTTCAAAGGTGCACTAGCTAAAGAAGAATGTCATGTCGCTTATCATAATAATAAAATATTAGTGTCTTACAAACCAAAAAATGATAAAATCATTTTATTATTGTCTTCGTTACATTCAGACAGCGAAATAAATAAAGTGGAGAACAAACCTGAAGTTGTATTACATTATAACAAAACTATAGGAGCTAGTGATACATTTGACCAATTGTATCGTGAATACACAGTTAGTCGAAAAACACATATGTGGCCGGTACGAATTTTTTATGGTATGCTGGATCAGGCGGCAGTCAATAGCTTTGTGTTATACACATTGAACGCTAACAATCAAGTAATAACGCGTGATAGATTTTTACTAGAATTATCGATGGCCTTAATAAAGCCATATCTCATAAAACTTTTATTGCGCCACAATTTACACGTATCAGCTCAATGTAGACTGAAATTTTTTTTAGATGAGCAGGATTTACCTAAAGAAGATCCTCGCAATTTGCGATTAGATTTTTCAAATAAATTATCTAATAAAAAACCGTTCTGTTGTTTTTGTCCCATTTCAAAAAAAAAGCAAACGAAGTTTAAATGCTTGAAATGTAATAATTCTATGTGTAAGATACATGAAGCGTCAATTTGCCAAAGTTGTGCAGAGGATCATTTTTTTAACCATTTGTCTTAAATGAACATATTTTATATGCTATATTATTCTATATTTTATGTATTATATATTTATTCTTTATTTCATTTTTATATCAATTTAATTTAAAAGTTGAAGAAAAAATTGAGACAAATACATTTTTTATAAAAAGAACAATCAGTGAACTATGAATTTTTCTTTATTTTCATATCTCTCATAATTATATTTTGGGAAATATACAAAGGATGTTTCTGAGAAATGTGCAATAAAGTTTTATACGGTAAATATACTGAATAGGGGACTCCACTCCGATGACTTCCTTGATAAATGTTATGAGAAGTTGTCATAAGAAGTTCATAAGAACCTGTTAATAAATTGTTATAACTTGTCAAAGTTTTTTTGAAAAACAATGAAAATGTTTTAACCAGCAATCATTATTTATTAAAAAAATTATTAAGAAAAAATGTCCCGTATTCGGTATATTTATCTATTTAATATAAACTTATGTTAAGACCAGTGTCAAAGAGCTAGTAATCACATTCATGATTAAAACAAGCGAGCTCAGCAAGCTCGCTTCTTTCTACCCACACACATGTGTGCGTATGTGTATACAACATGTACATAGGAAGTCTAATAATTATTGTCACAACGCTTGCGTGCAAGTTGAATGAACTAAACTGAATTGAAAAGTTATTAATGCAAAGTGTTATCATGAGAATTATCGGATATCTTGTATATCGAAGATTGGAAAAATTTCTTTTTAAAAATGACATATTATTATTATTATTTTTTTAATTAACAAATCGTTACTTCCATAATATGTTGAAAGTTAAATTTAAAAAAAAAGATTATTTTCTTAATGTTTTTAGTTTAAAAATTAATATTTAAAAGCAATACAATTTTCTATCTTAAATTTGCAAAACAAAAAAATTAAATAAAAAAATTTTAAATATTCACAATGCAAATAACAAATATTTTTATTTTGTATATATGTATATGGTTAATTTATTATATATTAATTTATGTTTGTTAATGTGGAATCTTTAATCTTACGTCTAAAAATGATAATATAATAATTCGAAAAAACTCAAAATTGTTCTTAAAATGTACGCGACAATAGTGGGACTCTGTGATTAGTTTGTGATATATTAAAACTATATTTAACCGATTAGTCACGGGAGACATTTTTCTGTTTTAAATAACTCGGATCTCAATATTTTAAATTAAAATTTTAAATCGTAATTGGTATTTAGCATTATAAAAAACTATTTTTCTCGAGGTTGCAATTTATATGGCTACAATTCCCTTCAATTCTGTATGATACCGGAAGATAGTAAATGTGTATGACGCATATATATATATATTTTTTTTTATTTTATTCTTTCCATTATAATTTATTAGTTTTATCCAATTTTCACCAAAGGTAGAATAAAAAGATAAAAGTTATCAAGTTTTTTTCGAATTAGCTTTGATCGCCACGCGATTTTAATTTTTTCGTTTCTTCTCTATAATTTGGAAAAGAACACAAATTTTTAATATTGAGATTTTCAAGATATTAAAATAAATAAAAAGCTAAAAAATTTTTTTTATTTTATTTCTTTCAAGTTCACTATAAGTAAATAATGAAAAAAGATTTTTTACAATTATATCTCCTTTCACATATCCTTGACACCATAATTTTGATTTTCTTACTTACTTCTTTACATCACTCAAATAATAATTATATCAATTTATTCTCAAAATGTTGGACAAAACAAATTAATATTTGTCAGTAAAAAATGTCAGTAAGAAGCCACTTACTTTTTTTACTATCATTTTCAACTTTTATATCTTTTTTTAGGTATTTTTTAGGCCATCCTACCGCATCGCCGACGAGATTTAAAAAAAGCAATCCTTTTACCTAAAATATCAATTGCAATTTAAAATGTTTAATTAAGAGCCAAATCTCCTGGGTCTTAAAATAAGGGTTAAAAGTATCTAGAATAATGAATTTGAATATTAGTCGAAGACTAAAGATTAAATACACAGAAATTATGTTACAATTAAGTTCAAAATAATAAATAAAAAAGTGGTTGTTTAAATTCATTGCCGTTACGGAAAAAATTACATTATCGCTTTAGTTAGAAAAATAGAAATATAAAATTCCCAAAAAAAGTTTTTGTTTTTGGTGAGTTGTTGGTTTCAACGAGAGATTATGCGAGAATACTGTCAAATGTCGCTAGCATCATTATACATCACTGAAAAGCATGTGACAAGGCTTAACGATTAATATACAGTGAAGGGACCAATCAGTGTATCCAGAGATATGATATCAATGTGACAATACCAGCCACATCGAAGATTATTCGCGTCTGTCTATATGAATTCAAATTGTCATTAAAACGGCATAGGCTACTCGATACAATTGCAAGACATTTTGAGATAGACAACACAGTTACTACATCACAGTACAAAACTTATTCAAAAAGTTTTTTCCGATGAAAGGCTCGAAGATGAATCCCGATCGGGAAGACCATCTATTATTAATGACAAAGAATTGGAGGTATTGATTCATTCTGATCCACAAACTTATCAACGCCTTGTAAGAAGGCTTAATATTAACGAACAAACTGTTAGATTCCACCTGCATATATTGGAAAAGTTCGAAAGTTCAGCAAGTCCCACATGATCTTACTGTGAATAACAAACTACGGTAACTTATCTATCTATTTGTAGCTGATTTGACATAATATTATATCTTTCTTGGACCGATTTGTAATCCAATAAAAAATGGATTATGTACTGCAGTATTAAGTTCATACCAATGGATGTCAGCTTGTGAACCTGTACCATACATCCCGAAATCTAATTTCCATCAGCAGAAAATTTTGCTCTGTATCTGGTGGACCACAGTTGGTGTTACATATTATGAGCTTCTCAATTATGTCCAAATAATCACCTTCGACATCTACTCGAAGCAACATCAACGGGTTAAAGACGAGTTAAAACTCCTTAGAAAACAACCCTCTGTTCTCGAGACGGCGTCGAAATCGAAACGACGTTGTTTCTTCAAGCTAACGCGTGTCCATATACGACTCGAAACAAATTGAACAGTCTTGGTTTTACTTCTTCTTATTTTCACGTTTCATTGTTCGACTACCACCTTTTCCTTTGTGGACAACTATACGCGAGGTCGAAAATTCAGAAATAGAGGGAGAAACTAGAAGAAAAGTTAAACAATTTCTTCGTCTCTACAGATCGAGATTTCTTTCGCAGTTGTATCTATAATTGTATTTATAAACTCGTTTCTTGTTGAGAAAAAATTACAGATTGCGATGGAAATTATTTCAACGGATAAATCTTTTTAATAATTGCGTGTGTTTGAAGTTGATGTTTAAAAAATAAAAAGAATTTTTAAGGGACTTTTATCAATATGTTAAAAAAAAAACTATAATAGTAACGCGTTATATTAAATGTGCGTTAATAAATTTAAGACGCATTCGCAGAAAATACAATTGTTTCAAAGATTAATAAATGAAATAAACTCAATCGACATTCCCCAAACTCTTACTTGAAATCTATTCTTTAAATCAAGTTAAGTTAAATATTTTTTTGCGCTTAATCGAAAATAAGAATCAGAATGTAAGTCAAAAGCAAAAAAAGAGTGACAAAAATATAAACAAATAATATTTAGGAAGGAAAATTAAAATAATGGAACAAATAAAACAAGAGTTAACGTCCCTGTCATTCTCTTCTTACATTCGATTCACGCACCAACCATTATTTCTGTATGGTTAGAAAAAATATTATTTATTAATGTATGTATATCCATTTTGCGTTTATTTATATTACAATGAATACGAGGTGTCCAATTTGAAATAACGGCGATTCAGATTTTTCGAGAACGAAGGCTTTCATTAAAAAATGTTTCGAAAGAAAATTGTACAATTTGAAGAAAAACAAATAATGATAAATTTATTTCTCGAAAAAAATCGATTTTTAAGGTCATATGGAGAACACCGCAATTTATTTAAATAAATTTATATAACTTTTTACAAATTATGATTTTTCTAGTTATTTTGCATACAAAAATGTTAAAGTAAAATTGTCGCAAGTCAATAGATTAAAAGATTTTTTTTACATTTTCTTGATACATTTTAATATAAAGTATTTTGCAAACTTTTTAGAAATAATGTTTAAACATGTTAAAGTTAAATATAATTTTTAATTAAATATAATTAAATATAATGACTAAAATATTATTATTTAAACATTCTTATAATTTTGTGTTTGTATTTGTTCGAAACTTCAAACAGTTCATTTTTGAGGAATTTATTAACAAATACGAACACAAAATTATAAGCATATTTCAATAATAATATTATAATGATTAAATTATTATTAATTTTAACATATTTAAAAATTATTTTTAAAAATTTTGCAATAATTTATTTTACATAAATGTATATGGATTAGAATTATAAATACTATCCGGATTTTAAGATCAGTATACTGAAATCATAAATAATTCGAACGCCTAAATTTGACTCAGCGAACAAAAATTATTTTAAATAATTTTCATGATATACTATCCTGATAAGTTTTATAGTTCTGATATGTGTATACATATTATAACTGCTAATGTATTCGCTAATGGCTTCATAAAACTTTATGTGATAAATGAACTGATAAATAGACATAAAGAATATTTGACAATGTTTGATTAATTAGCACATAATTAATAAAGCAAATAAAGTAGTAAATTACTTATTCGTGAGAAAGTGATGTTTTAATCATAACGCTGCTTTAAGTTGTAACAACGGAAAGCGGGTAATTACTCGTCAAAACTGCTCTTGGTTGTTTATAAATTCCAAATCCATGCTGAAGTTTATTACTAATGTTACGTACAATGTTATCTCCAGATTCTGTCTTTGGTTGCTTATCTTTGTTGGTTTCTGTAATTGGATCTGTATACACAGAGGGATTAAGAAATCGAACACTATCAATGTAATTAGAATTACAAAATCACACGTAGTCAGATACGTTTAATTATAAAATTAAAACTGGACTTATTATTCTTATTTCTTAAAAAGAAATGCCTAAGCTCAATTACTATTTAGATTCTATTATATTTGCCTTGTTATTCGAGTTGAGACGGTTTATCAATCCATAAATATTTATATAATATTTACCACATTAATGTCTTTATATACATACTAAAATTTATTTATTATTCAGAAAAAATAAGATACTATTAACAATTACCTCGGTTGATGTTGATTCCCTTTCGGTTTGTATCTATTAATGTGTATTACCATTTTGAAAGCTTGTAGCCACATTACTTTCTTCAGTTGTACATTGCATTGTTGTTTCTAAATAATCAAGCTCATTTTGTATGGGACATACGAAATTCTCGTCTAAATTATGAACTTCTTTCAAGTGATTCTTCAAGACACCCACTCCGTCATATATTTTACCAAAATAATCGCAGTACATGCAATATATTATACATTCACGATCAAACGTGAAATGTGGTGATACCCAAGTACGAGTAATGTCTTCTCGTATTGCAGCTACTTTTTCTGAATGAATTACTGTCAAATGTACGTCTAAATACCGTTTATTATACGCACTCTTGAGTAATTTATCACAAAATTTGCATTTTGCACTAAATAAGTCTTCTTTGAAGAAGTGTTGCCATATTAAGTCGTTGTCATTGTTCCATTGTAAGAGGATTACTCGATCAGTTATATTATGACATCTATATAAATGTGATGGAGCAACTGGCGATGAACAAATTATATTACAAATATTACATTTTTGTGATTTTTTATTCACTCTGGTAAAATACTTCTGCCAATTATTTGTCTGCGTTGCCATTCTCTCTAATATTCTCACAGTATCACGCGTGTGTTACTAAATACAAATCAACAATGAAAAGATGCAGAGAAACGGTTTGGGGAAGGTCGAAAAGAAACATATTCAAACTCTCACAAACAATTACAAACTTTTTATTAAAATAAAAATATAAATATTATTTGAATCTTAATAACATATCAAATATATAAAATCGTTAATTCATGAGCGATTATTAATGCGCATGGATTTAACTATGTACACTTTACAATGTCAGTGTTTAGCTTTAATCAACTCTCAAATAACATATTTTAAAATTTTGATTTAAATGTACATTCAAATGAATTATTCTCCTCAAATAATTATTGCATTTTTATATCTTTATTAACGTTTGCGCCTCTAATTAAACATTAAACTTTGTTGTAAATATTTGCATGGAAAGATATCATCATAATAAAAGGTATCAATCTAAAGTATTAAGCCTTGTCTACATAAGGCGCAACACGCGGATCGCAAATCGCAACGCAGACACGACAGCCAATCAGAAGCAGCAATATTTACCACTAACGCTTTACCATTAACCTATATTCATTTGAATCGATTCTAAGCTCTATGTTTTTAAAATGTAGAATTTTGCTGTTATGGATAACCAGTGTGTTAAAAAAACATTTGTGGCTATTAATTTGATTAGAATTAAAATACAATTATTACATAAGAAGAGAAAGATTTCAAAGAAAATATTGGGTTCGGCCAATGTTATTGCAACGAAAATCATTAATTTTTTTTAGTTTATCAAAAATAATGATGACGAACAGTTTTTTCAAATTTACTCGAATGACTGTCAGACAATTCAAGATGTTATTAGAAGTAATACAAGAATCTCTAAGAAAAAGAAATATTCGCGAATCGCTCTCATCAGAACATTGATTATATATAACTTTGTAATAATTTGTACTAAGTATGTTTTTTATTAGTCGTTTTTATATTTTTTAAATTGTATTATAACACGAATATTTTATTTTGTAGTTATCTTGCTCATGGTTGCAGTATGCAAAGTATTGCATGGAATTTTTACGTGTCAAAATCAACTGTAAGCAAAAAGATCCGTAACACTTGCAAGATTTTGTGGGAAAAGTTATCACCTGTATAGTTGCCAAGATCTATTACAGACGATTTCAAAAAAGTACGCACAAGATTTCCAAGTTATGGAACATGCCGAATTGTTTCAGGGCGATTGATGGAAAGCATATTGTTATACAATTTCCTTACAATACTGGAACCAGTTTTTTTAATTATAAAAAAACATTCAGCATTGTACTAATAACTAAAACATTGTATTTCAATAATTGCGTTATAATATAAATGCTTATAAGTGTATGAAATCAAACTCGTAGCGTAATCTAATATCTTTCTTCAAACGCGTTCCGAAATCTCACCTCTTTCTTACCGTAACTGTAAAAGTTCAAATTAATAAACTTTTAAGGTTACGGTTACGAATCTCCATTGGAGCCGCGCCTTAATGGCCCTAATTATACACGGTGAAATTCAAGGCTATTAATGCCATATTCACAGGAAACTTCCTATTTCCGTAGAAAACTACTGACTGAGACGGAGTCTATGCCCGGTCTACAATAAGTGTAATAAACCTTAAAAAATAATCAATCACACTAGCATTTGAAGAATAATCGATTATGATTGGTCGATTTCTTATGGCTTATGGCTTACATTTATTGTAGACCGGGGCTTTATTTTTGCAGCTTGGCGACACGTTTGAAGTTAGCTACTTGCAGGCCATATTTACATCAAAGAGTTTTAAACTTTATATACAATTATATACAGAGGATTATAAACTTCAGTACAATTACAGATTGCTTCGCGATTAATAATTCTTTAAATGCCATCAACATAAAGATTATTGTACAACATTTACTGTGATTCCTTTAGAAGTATTCTTATAAATGTTTTATTATCTTCGCCGTAATGGAAGATCGACATGGATATAATTTTATAAATTTAATTTAATTTTATAAATTAAAATTTTATAAAGTTAAGATACAGTCACGTTACAGATCTATAGTATAGATAAAATATATCTTATTTTTCCGTCAATCCCAAATTATTAATACGTATACTTTTAAATGGACGATTCTCTTTATCAACGTTATGTGAATATCTTTCAGATTTTTCACTGAACGGTGATATATATCTATATTTTCAGCAATTTTTGATATAATTCTTTACTTTCTTACGAATCTGCGGAAGCTAGACAACTTTACAAATATTCCCAGTCATCCTGTCAATACCCAAATGATCTAAATCATTGATAAGTTCTAACGACATTATTCTTCATTTACGCTAGAACGTAAAATAGCAGTTTATCCTTATTAATTTTTTTATATACAAAACCACATTACTCATAATATTTTTGTGTTACACTCCCTCCTTATTAATATTTCTTTGTCTCTTTATTAAGAGTAACTTTACAATGCTTCGTTAAAATCGTAGAAGTGAGACCGTTACATTCGTTTTTCCACTTTTCCTCCTGCGTCCTATGTATTCTTTACCGTTTCTAACAACTAAAGAAATATCTATGCTATCTTATAACACAAATTCTCTAATTTTCTTTCTTTTCTAACTTCTCTAGCAATCCCGTTTTATGTGTGTTTTATAGACAATATACGTTTAAAGATGATTGGTTCCAAGATGAATACACAATTTTGAAAAAAAAGTTGCCCAGCGTGCAGCACGTAGATTAATGCACTATTCTGCCAAAGTAAGACGAAAACTGTTGCAATTCATAATTATTTTAATACGTATATGACAAATATAAATAAATGTAAAATTATTTAATCACGTAAACGACCAAATATTCAAATTCAAAATTTGGATATTTTGATTCCTATAGTAGTTCGCTTACTAAAATAGAAAATCGGTCGAAAACACTCAACAGTCTTCCATTTCTGAACCAATACTGCACCATTTACATCGCAATTCAACTGAAAACAAGTGAATAAACTGTTAAGATCGGCTCACTTGCTGACTTATTTTTTAATTCAACTTCATTTTCTGATAAAATGAAATGAAACGGAACGTTCTTTTCAATAAATTGTGATTTTACCAAAACAAAGAAATCCAAAATAAAGCGCTCGTAAGAAATCGCAAGGCATATAAATTACTGTAACTTTTTTGTGGTGTGCAGATTTAGATAATTTACATTTAACTCCATCTTGAGCAAATTTTGATTTCGTCGAACAAATAGCCAAGATACATAATATTCTAATAAAAAAAATGTGTATTTATCAAAGTTGCAAATTAAATTTTCCTGTTAAACAAAAAAATTTTCTTCAAACTTTCTTCAAAGAAAGATGTTCATCGTGTGTTTCGGTAACAATAAAAATATCATTGAAAATATGTTAGAATTTTAGTCGCTTTTCAATTAATGCGCGGAATATTGAATTAATTAATAGTTATCAAATGTGCATTAATAAGTTTAAGACGCATTCGCAGAAAATCAAATTGTTCCAAAGATTTAACAAATAAACTCGATCGACATTTCTCGAACTCTTACTTGATGAAATCTATTCTTTAAATCAAGTTAAGTTAAATATTATTTTGCGCTTAATCTCTGTCGAAAATAAGAATCTGAGCGTAAATCAAAAGCAAAAAAAAGTGACAAAAACATAAACAAATAACATTTAGGAGGGAAAATTAAAATAATGGAATGTAAAACAAGCGCTAATGCCCCTGTCGCTCTCTTCTTACATTCGATTCACGCACCAACCATTATTTTTGCATGGTTATAAAAAATATTATTCATTATAGTATGTATATCCATTTTGCGTTTATTTATATTACAATCAATACGAGGTGTCCAATTTGAAATAACCGCGATTCAGATTTTTCGAGACCGAAGCTTTCATTAAAAAATGTTTCGAAAGAAAGTTGTATAGTTTGAAGAAGAACAAATAATGATAAATTTATTTCTCGAAAAAAAATTGATTTTTAAGGTCACATGAAAACACCGCCATTTATTTAAATAAATTTATATAATTTTTTTTACAAAATATGATTTTTCTAGTTATTTTGCGTACTAAAATATTAAAGTAAAATTGTCGCAAGTCAATAGATTAAAAGATATTTTTTTACATTTTGTTGGCACATTTTAATATAAAGTATTTTGCAAACTTTTTAGAAATAATCTTTAAACATATTAAAGTTAATTATATATTAATAGCTTATAATTTAATGACTAAAATATTACTATTTAAACATGCTTATAATTTTGTTTTTGTATTTGTTCAAAACTTCAAACAGTTCACTTTTTGGGAATTTATTAACAAATACGAACATAAAATTATAAGCATATTTCAATAATAATATTATAATTATTAAATTATATTAATTTTATATTAATTTTAACATACTTAAAAATTATTTCTAAAAATTTTGCAATAATACATTTTACATGGATTAGAATTATAAATACCATCCGGATTTTAAGATCAGTATATTTAAATCATAAATAATTCGAACACCTGAATTTGACTAGGCGAACAAAAATTATTTTAAATAATTTTCACGCTATAGTATTCTGATGAGTTTTATAATTCTGATACGTGTATACATATTGTAACTGCTAATGTATTCGTTGGCTTCACAAAAGTTTATGTGATATATGATAAACTGATAAATCGACATAAAGAATATTTGACAATGTTTGATTAATTAACAAATAATTAATAAAGAAAGTAGTAAATTATTTATTCGTAAGAAAGTTGATGTTTTAATCATAAAGCTGCTTTACGTTATGTAACAACGGAAAGCGGGTAATTACTCGTCAAAGCTGCTCTTGCTTGTTTATAAATTCCAAATCCAAGTTAAAGTTTATTACTAATGTTATGTACAATGTTATCTTCAGATTCTGTCTTTGGTTGCTTATCTTTGTTGGTTTCTGTAATTGGATCTATATATATACACAGAGTGATGAAGAAATCGAACCCTATCAATGTAATTAGAATTACAAAATCACACGTAGTCACGTTTAATTATAAAATTAAAACTGGACTTATTATTCTTATTTCTTGAAAAGAAATGCCTAAGCTCAATTACTATTTAGATTCTATTATATTTGTCTTGTTATTCGAGTTGAGACTATTTATCAATCCATGAATATTTATATAATATTTACCACATTAATGTCTTTACATACATACTAATATTTATTTATTATTCAGAAAAAATAAGACACTAATAATAATTACCTCGGTTGATGTTGGTTCCCTTTCGATTTGTATCTATCAATGTGTATTACCATCTTGAAAACTTGTAGCCACATTACTTTCTTCAGTTGTACATTGCATTGTTGTTTCTAAATAATCAAGCTCCTTTTCTATGCGAAATGCTCGTCTAAATTATGAACTTCTTTCAAGTGATTCTTCAAGACATCCACTCCGTCATATATTTTACCAGAATATTTGCAGTGCATGCAATTTATTTTACATCTATAGTCAAACGCGAAATGTGGTGATACCCAAGTACGAGTAATGTCTTCTCGTATTGCAGCTATTTCTCGTGAATGAAGTGCTCTCAAATGTGCGTCTAATTTCCGTTTATTATGCGCACTCATGAGTAATTTACCACAAAATTTGCATTCTGCACTAAATAAGTCTTCTTTGAAGAAGTGTTGCCATATTAAGTCGTTGTCGTTGTTCCATTTTAAGAGGAGTACTTCATCAGTTATCTTATGACATCTATATAAATGTACCGGAGCATGTTGCCATGAACAAATTATTTTACAAATATCACATTGGTGTTGCTGATAATTCACTTTAGTAAAATATTGGCACCATTTATTTGGAATATTTGCCATTTCTCTTATATTCTCACGGTATCACGGAGCGTGTGTTACTAAATACAAATCAACAATGAAAAGATGCAGAGAAACGGTTTGGGGAAGGTCGAAAAGGAACATATTCAAACTCTTACAAACAATTACAAACTCTTCATTAAAATGTAAATATAAATGTATCATTTCAATCTTGAATCTTAACATATCATATATAATGAATCGATAATTCATGAGCGATTGATATTAATGCACATGGRTTTAACCTGTCTCTTATACACATCTAGATGTGTATAAGAGACAGAGTTGATACCACTAACGCTTCTGATTGACACATTGACGTATCTGCGTTGCGACTTACGATTTGTGTGCTTCGTCTTATGTAGCTGGGCCTTCAGGTACATAAAGTGAGTCGGGAAGACGCTGTTAATTCTGTAATTAGCATTTTTTATTGTTTATTGGATATAAAACAAGGATAAAATGATAACAATAGTATTGTTATATGTACATTATTAATAGTTATTGATAGAAGCCTAATGCGAATGTTTTTAACCGTTTTAATTAAAAATCTTTTCTAATATCTGATATAAAAAATCTAAGACATAAATTTAATTCCGCGATTTAATCCTTCCGAAAATCTAATGGACATTATCTCACATATAGTATAAGAAATAAGATTCATCAGCATTTATTTTAAAATATTTATTATACAAGTATAAATTTCCTAGCATTATCAAATATCCTAAAATGAATGTGAAGAACTAAATTTATATGCCTGAGATTTTTTATCTCAATAATTTAAATTATTATCTTATATTTTTTCATTTAAATCGCCGCTTTTTGCGTCACAAATTGTGTCCTTGAAACCTACTAACTTGCACGCCATTTTCAAAAATTAACGTCTGAAGAAAGGAACATCCCGGAATTCATCCGATTCGTGCATCTAACAATAAATGGTCTTGCGGTATTAGAAATATCCCTCGTTTTAATTTCCAGCGGCTTAACTTTCGTTCGTTGTGTATGCCGTTAATGTGTAACAACACGCATACGCGTATTAAACGTTGATACAACGTGCATTTGCGGCGCGAAGAAGTCAAAGCGCAGATTTGCAAGAAAAACTTATACGTTCGCACACATACTTGTTGGTGGTGGAAATGGAAGAAATTGAAGAAAAAGAAGCAGGAAAAGAAGATGAGTGTACGAGACACACACATATTATTTTTCGGCTATATGCACAGGATGTCGTCAGCGTGGAGATGCTAGTATGATGCTAGTGCACAACGTAAATTGCATAGCGCGACATACTGTTGGAACAACATATAGTTGTAGCTAAAATTTGTACCGGCATCTTCATTGGGATGGAGAGATATTTAAAAAAATTTTTTTTGGTTTTTTTATTCATTTCGATGTCTTGAAAAATCTCAAGGAAAATCACAGTTAATATGGTTACCTTTCTCTTCAATTCCCAATGTTAGCGGAAGATAGTAAAGTATGACATGTATGTATATATATGTCGCGAGCACTACCGTGTCTCTTGATATAAATTTATATAAAATTGATATTTTGTAAATATCAAATATCTTTGAAATATTAAATTTATGATGCGCAAATTAAGAAAAAGCAATGGCCTAAAGGTGCTAAAAATATTTATATATTATTTCTACAAAAGTTTTAATAAAAATATGTGTGTATTAAGCAACATATTGTAAAATATAGATGCAGGTTTTACATAAAATAGTATCCAACAATATTAATATTATTAACAGCTTTAGAGATTTATATTTTCGAACTTTTATGAATAGCAAAGAGTTACTTTAAATTACATTTGTTTGTATTATATTACATATAAATTATTATGTTATATTTAACATTATCTCGACAGTTCAATTCAACACGCAGTTCGAAGAGAGAATAATTCTACTAAACCCAAATGTATGTATATTATAACATTTGAACACTACAAAATGCATGATATCACAATAAAATCTTCTTAAAAAATTTTTTAAAAAAGGGTAAAAAAACGCGACAGGTTTACGTGTTGCTTGGAGGAAATACTGCTGTTCTGACCCAAGTGATAATAACTTTAATAAAAATAACACAATTAAAAAATAAAAACAAGTGACACATTTCCATTATTTCAACCTAAGTGTTATATCACAATATTGCGTCACTTTACTGAATTTACAAATAATATCTAATAATGAACTCTAATAATATGTATGTATATTATTTGTATAAAAGATTTGATATCAATAAGTGGCGCCAAGTTTCATCCTATTACTCGACAGTTAAGTTCCACACGCAGTTCGAAGAGAAAA
>JANQDE010000251.1:66371-150588 GCA_037157785.1 Cephalotes varians
AAATGATAACAATAGTATTGTTATATGTACATTATTAATAGTTATTGATAGAAGCCTAATGCGAATGTTTTTAACCGTTTTAATTAAAAATCTTTTCTAATATCTGATATGAAAAATCTAAGACATAAATTTAATTCCGCGATATAATCCTTCTGAAAATCTAATGGGCATTATCTCACATATAAGAAATAAGATTCATCAGCATTTATTTTAAGATATTTATTATACAAGTATAAATTTCCTAGCATTATCAAATAAATATCCTAAAATGAATGTGAGGAATTAAATTTATATGCCTGAGATTTTTTTATCTCAATAATCTAAATTATTATCGTATATTTTTTCATTTGAATCGCCGCTTTTTGCGTCACAAATTGTGTCCTTGAAACCTACTAACTTGCACGCCATTTTCAAAAATTAACGTCTGATGAAAGGAACGTCCCGGATAAAGGGAATTCATCCGCTTCGTGCATCTAACAATTAATGGTCTCGCGGCAAGAGAAGTATCCCTCGTGTTTTAATTTCTAGCCGCTTAACTTTCGCTCGTTGTGCATGTGTAACAGCACACGTACGCGCCATATTAAACGTTGACACAACGTGCATTTGCGACGCGATGAAGTCAAAGCGCAGGTATGCAAGAAAAACTCATACGCTTGCGCGCAACACACATATTTGTTGGTGGTGAAAATGGGAGAAATAGAAGAAGAAGTAGAAGAAGAAGATGAGAAAAGAGTGTACGAGACACACATTATTTTTCAGCTATATGCAAGGATGTCGTCAGCGTGGAGATACAAGTACTATACTAGTGTGTAACGTAAATTGCATATCGCGATATATTGTTGGAACAACATATAGTTATAGCACAATTATGTATAATGTTTCTTGTAATATTTCTTACGTAATAAGTTTCCTAATATTTTCCTTAATATTTTTTTCACAATCATATCAAATATTAGAATGTTTTTTTCTTATACTATAGAATATTATATCATTATCGTTGTTAGATTTCATATTCAAGTATCATTCAAGTACTTTTTGTTATACTAAATAAAATAAAAATTAAAACAAAATACGAGAAAGACATTGGGCGTTTTTCTAAAATCTGTTTTTTGAATGTATTAATAAAAATGAAAAAAATATAGCAAAAGAAACTAAGACGATTGCAAAATTTGCATCGAGACAACAATATAATCTAACGCAAATTGTACAACATACGAAGAAGAGAGAATAGCTTGCACATGGAACAAGTATATTCGCGCTAGAAAAATAATATAACTTTGTTATTCCGCATCTCATATAGATCTTTTTTTTGCTAAATTTTTTTTTGCTGTCACTGGGGCAATGAGAAAAATTCACAAACGAGAGAGAAAGAGAGAGGGAGAACTAGAGTGTCAGGAATAAAAGTGCGATGACGAGAGTTATCTTGCGGGAAAAAATCGTTTCACGGCAATTACACACGTGGCATTTAAAGAGACAGTTTGTAACAAAATAAGTATTGTGCAAATTAATTCGATGCTTTTACCTTTCGGTGCCACACTAAAACTTTTTTTGCATAAACTTTTTTGAATTTCGCGGTCGATATCGATGGTTGACCAAGATCAATCCATGGATTTTCTTTTTTTAAGTTGTACCTAACTCACTTTTTGTCATCAGTAATGGATTAATTTGCGGAACTTGATTAAAGATAAAGGCACCGAATTAATTTGCATACCTAATGTTTTTTTTAGAGATTCAGAAGTAAATCAGATTAATTAAAATAAACCTAATTCGGAAATAAATACATCTTGCTGTGATGTCTCTAATAATCATCACATGTTATTGAAAATAGTCATTCTTTTTAATCATCATGTTGTTAAAAAATATGACAGTCAATTATGTCTTTAGAGAATATCATGGTATCACGCTGAAATTATTCATAAAATCTCCTCTTAAAACAGCATCCAATGATTCTGGAACGCCCGGCATTTAATCGTACGTTACCATACTCAGTATCGCTTGTTCAAATGACGATCACATCTCGCGGGAAATCCGTGTCAACAACGAGAACTCGTCAGCAGAGATATTAAAGGGGACACAAACATTGTACGGTCAAGGGACATATAGAGGCGAAATATTCATTCAAATGCACATTCAAAAGAAAATTTTATTTCCAAATGTAAAAAAAAGTAGGCACAGATGCGTCCACCCCGGAATACAACTAAGGGGAATTGCATTTCTGCAGCAAAAAGAAGTTACTTGAGAAACTTGTTTGAAAAAGATATAAAAAAAGAAAAAAACAATGTGCTGCGTGCGTGATATACGTGCCTTTCAGAATAAATAATTTGAAAAATATTGATGATCTCAATTTTTTTGTGCTAAATAAATCAACTAATCCTCCGCTGAAGACAGATATCAGATTAACAAGGATTACTACGAAGTTTCCGAGGGTCAAGCGTAATCCTAGATGAAATCATTCGTAAGTTAAGAAAAAGTTATAGTGGTAATTTTCTAAAGTAGAAGTCAAAAGTTTGGAGAGAAACTTTTATTAAAAAATTCATTTGTCTTTGCTTTAAAAAATATTTTTATTTTATAATATTTTCACAAAATTATCTGCCATCAAAATTCTTTCCCATTTTTCCCATCTCTCATATTTTTTCGATTTCACAAGGTTCTAAAAAATTTAAATAATTTCTGTTTTAAAATTAAATCTGACAAACAAATAAGTAATAAAATAAAAACTCAGATTTCTCATGCTTCCAAATGTTAAATAGTTCTTAATTTATTTTATTACAAAGTTATATCACATCTTGTAACAGCTGCATGAAAAGTATCAGGATGAAATATCGAGTTGTGCAAATTTCTCTAGCGATAAACTTTGTCAACGCCGTCGTTTGTCACGTAATTATCTTGCCCCGAGCTCGAGATCGCAAATGTTACGACAGTGTTTCCTGGCCGGAAACGGCGAAACTCGAACGCGTAATGCACTCCATCGCTCGGTACATCGCGGAAAGAAAACGCGTTGCAGAGAGAGGGTGACGGGAGAGCGCAGGTAAGGAGGGAAATTTGTGAGAGCGTCGGCTAAGAGTGTAACCCGGTCGATAAACCGGGGTGGGTGCGGTCTTTCCTCATCCTCCTGGACCGACAACCCCGACCCCGATCCCTCAGTCCAGAATCTCCTTGACCCCTCGCCTATCCTCATCCCAGTCGACGACCGAATGTCTCTGCAGCTGCAGTCCTCGCGGCGGAATTCCTTGTTCTCTCGACAACGTCAATTCTTTTCGATCTCCTCCACGACGTCAAACAATCTCTCTTTTTGTCTTTATCTCGGTGAGATGTATATGGGAAATATGGATGCTCTCCCGTATCTCTGCTAGATAAGATATGACAGCGCAAAAGTTTCCGGAAAATTAAATAATGAAAACGTTAACGATTTCTTCTCGTTTCGAATAGCAATTTTTAAAGGGTTTAACCGTTGTAATAAAGAGACCGTTTTTCACATTTTCACGGTGTCTCATTCAATTTTCCGCGAATTTAGGATCACACCCCATATTGCTATCTTAAATGAAACCAAGAAAGTACAATCGAGCCCTTTGAAGGAAAGAACACCGATATCGATACTCGATGCACAACGAGTGAAAGTCGAAACTTTTATTTTTATTAAATTTATGCACCCGGATGTATCGACAAAAATGCGCACCCACGGCGGGACGCATACAAGGGTATGACGCGCGATTTGAGTACATTTCCCGTGGGATAAATCGAGGAATATAAGCTCCCTTCCGGTTCACGAGGTCAAACGGCGACCAGTCTAGGATAAGCGAGTTCAACGGTGAAGAACTGTTTCTCCCGCACTTTCATCTCTTATCGTCACGTCGGATCCTTCGCACCTCCTAAAGAGTTCTCGAGAACTGTGTGCCGGATGTTGCTTCGCATTTAGAAAATTATACGAGCAAAATATACATATTTCTTAAATACTGTCCAATAATTTAGAAATTGATTTTTGAGGTCATTTTAAGAAGAAAAGTTTTTGAATATAATTATATATCCTCAATAATTATAATTATAATTAATATAATTTAAAAAAAATTTTTTTTTAATTTTAAGAATTTTTTCACATCTTCTGCCAATGAGATCTTTGAAACCATAATCACTTATTTGCTACAACGATGATGCAACTCAAAAAACCAAGTTTTCCGAAAAATGACTTTGAATGTTTTGAATTGTTAAAATTTTTCTAATTTTGAAATGTAATTTTGATATAATAACTAATTTTAGAAGAATAAATATGTACTTTTAAAGTATGTTTTTTCTTTATGTTCGCGTTCTTTTTTTGCAAGCAGTTCAAAGTGAAAATTTTCTGTCATTGTAGCAAATCAGTAATATGTTCGTATGAACTTTTCTTCATAAATGACTTCAAAAATCAATTCCTAAAATATTGGACAATATTTATAAAAAACCTACACATATGAAAGAAATTAACACGAAAGAAATTAACATGAAATCGTCAAGCATTATAACAATTCAACTCTTTGTATAAAATTATACGAGAAACGTTTTACCGCAATCTTATTACGTTTACTATCAAAAAATTTAGTTCAATTCAAGATTGGTTTGTAACTCGCAGATATTTTTCTTGCAATATAATATGTCAAATCGGTTATTGCGGATATATTATTCGCAAATACTCTATACTCCTCTGATGTCAAATGCGAATATGTGTGAGAATAAATTCGATTTTGTGCCAACCGTTTTTGGTTCATCTTTTCTTCTTTCCGCCCGAATCAGTCCCGCATCGTCCGCATCAACCGAACGAGAAAGCGTAATTCGCCTCCGCAAAATAAACAAGTAGCACGACAGAGAATTCGCGAATGAATTCAGCGAGGAAACTTCGGTGTGGAACTTTGTCTCGATTCGACGTCATCGCCATAATTTCGCTCGTAAAATTTCATATGGCTGTCGTTTGCTCAAAGGAAAGTTCATCTGAAGCAAATTCACAGCTTTGCTTATCGATCATCTCCATTGTCCGTTTAAATTGAAGAAATTGAGGCAACTACGAAATTACATAACAATTAACGTGACAAAAATCTATATTGTTCTTCATTGTTTCAGACAAGAAATTAGTTTGAGATAATGGAAGTCGCAGCGCATAAATCAAATTCTTGGAAATACATCAAGACTTAGAAGTACATTTTTCAATCGCAAAAACGATGAAATTTGTAATAATAGTGTAGTCAGAAGAACGATTTAGAAAAAAAATCACTAGATATTATTACGAATCGAAGGTCTTTAGATTTAGACTTTTTAGATCAACACATTTAAGTATTTTACTTAGGATAAGTGTAACAAATAAATTTTTTGTTTAATTTGACCAAAGAGGGAAAGAACTTTGTATTTTAAATAACTTGAATCGCTTCTCTCTATATTTTTATGATTCGGATATTTAACTTTTAGATCAATAGGAATTAATTTATATTTAAAAGTCTTATTTATTTGGGAACTCTTAGGACAAATGGATTTTCGAACTAAATTAATTTAAAGTAGAGAGTGAAAAGGTTTTGATTAAAAATTAAACTTTGGTTAATTTGAAATCTGAACTCCTTATAATCCGAACTCTATGTTTCATCCCCTTTTGAGCATTTAATTATTGAAGATTATCTTGCTTCCAAATAAATTTATAGAAACCGCTATATTTCATGGTAGCGACAGATTAATTGAAACTGTCGCCACAATCTTCGATAGCGACAGGTTTGTGAACTAATTTATTTGGAAGATTATCGAGGATAAAATTACTAAAGAGAACTGCAAGGATCAAAAATCAAATTAAACTTAATTTGAGATATTTAGAAAGTAAATTTATACGGAAAGAACGGAACTTTTGCTGAAAGATCTAAAATTTTAGCTGGATACAAATCTGGATAGAAAAGTGATTTTGTTGAACTATCAAAATAATTATGTAAAACGCTCAAATTAGTTGTTAGAATATTAAAATTTTTTGCAGCATTGATCATTATTTTTAAGGTTCCAACAAAATTATTTTCAGATCTGTATCCAGCAAAATTTTAGATCCCTCAGCAAAATCGTTCTTTCCGTGTTTACTTAATTCTTTACTTGATCCTTGAAATTACACATATAGTTTAATAAATGGTCAAACTGTTTATTAAATTTTTGATAAACGCCAAATATTTATTTGATTACTAATGGTGATTTATCGTAACTAGTGATTTAGCTGACAATCAGTCGAGATTATAGAGACAAATCGAGACTAAACTGTTACAGAACAAAAACTGAAATTAAATTATCGTTAAAGTCCAAAACTCCTCTAATTGGTCTCCTAATGTATATAAGTAACAAGAATTCTTCGCCCGAGTTTCTTGTCATCTTCTTTCTTTGGAATGTCTTTTAAGAGGGGGAAGATTCTTTCTATTGATATGTAATTGAATCCAAAATCAGTATTGGTTCGAACCGTCACTGTCGTTATCGCTTAATAAATTATCATTTACTAATATGATCTAATTACTTGTCTTTATAACTACTTTTTTGAATAACTCTTTAGCGTCAAAATTAAATTATATTTCAAGCATTATATTTCAATTCAAAGCCCAATAAAATTAAAGTCTAATAAATTATTTGAAATGTTAATTCGTGACAATATTATTTATAATCAAGGTTGTCACTGATTATGAAATGAGAATCTTCCGTTTACGGAACAATTATCGGTTCATTCATAAAAATATTCTTCAAGTTTTTTTGTTGCCAAGCGCACTATTACTTGATAATTATTTAATTTTCCATATTTTCGAAAGCTCGCAAAAAATATTAAATATTGTAAACATAATTATAACAATAAATTAATCGCTTTTATATAACATATTTTCCAATATCGTAAACAGAAAAGCAATATCGCTGAAACGAGATAAAAAGCATGCTGTAAAGTATGCGGAAAAATCTTGGAAATAGCGGATCTCAGGCGTGAGAAAATTATATATTAAAAGGATCATGGGTATATTGACTTAATATAACGAGATTAAAACGAAGTTTTTATGAAATTACCGTTAATACGCTATTTGCCACAAATTTTACATTAATTTAACTATCTTGGGAAATCAAGATTAAAAGTTAAAATATAAAAGGATTAAGACTTCAAACCATACCAGTCGGTCGCGAGATTAAATTAAAGCATTCCAGCAAAATTATATGTATTAAGCGGATTGCGAAATTGCATATTAATTTTCTTTTTCCAACCAAGTTGTCAACTGTGCGATAGTTGGATGCAAAAATAATATGCCGTCGTTGCGGCAAGTGAGAAAATAATCGGAAACGAAAAATTAATTACTGTAAACAAGAAACTTGTCTCAAAGTAGCATTTCTGAGTGAATGAAATTCCGAGAGTCTCAAGTCTTTATCGTAAAATAGATAGAAATTGCTTGCCAAACGGCACTTCGCGTTTCAACAAAATTATTTGTCCGGAAACGCTCACGGAAAATTTCACCGAAGATTGATAGCAAACGTTTTTTCACGCCGAAAATTTTAATTAATTGCAAGGTTTAAAGAGGTGCAAGCCGAAAATTAATGAATTTTGTGAGATGTCTTCCGAGCGTTGCAAGCGTGTGTGAACGTTAGAAATAAGACAGACGAAATGGAGAAAATGAGGAACACTGAATGTGGATGACTGAATCCTAGAGGAAATTAATTTGAAGATATCGAATCGTTTTGAAGAAATATAGTTCGTGACGGAACACACACAATAAAAGTATCTACCAGAAAGTTAATTAGTAATCCGTCTTTTATAGAATCTCTTTTATAAAAGCGCAAATGTTTATTAGATAAAAATATATGCGAACAACTCTCAAAACTACAGTATTACTTTACGCGCAGATTTTCGAGTAAAGTTGAGAGTAAATATTTGTCACTGAAATTTTGATGAAAGACGTCAGTTGCTTTTCAATAAAAATGTTATCCAATATCAAAACCGAATTAATTTAGTGTATTTAGTAAAGTATCAAGTTTCATTTAAAATCATTTCTGAATCAAACTTCTTAAGAACCACTTAAAATTAATTGAAAAATTAATTAATCGGCTGTGGCCGATATAAAATTGCAATTACAGTCGTGTACAAAAAATATGTAACCCGCCAAAAAAATAGAAAAAAATATATATACGTTTGTATAAAAAATAGTGTCGCAACACCACGGAAATAAAAACAATAAATTTTTATATTTTTGTAAACCTATTAATTAAAAACCACGTGAAATTAATTTCGATATGATACGATTATCGAATTACAATTCTTTTGAGCAAGACATAATCTCATTTATTTCGAGGACAATGCGGATTTAAGTGTTAAACGCATGTTACGACGTTCTCCGAGAACGTCACGTGCCGTCACACTAGTCGAATTTATTTTTGCAATAGATTTCTACATGCAACACGAGTGTTTTTTCACAAAAATTGGATCTTGCTATCTTGCGGTAGCTAGCTGCACAAATATTGATACCGATGTTTGCACAAGCGGAGCAGTAGCGATCCGAGGCGCATTTTATCCGAGGCACGTTTGCGGCAGGGTAAGTGGAGCAGGCATGCGAATGGTAAGCCGGCCAGTCTTTACTGTGGAAAGAACGGAGTTCCTGTGAGCGCCAATGTCGATATCGCAGCTCGCTGCTTGCCGCCCGTGGTTACAAGCCTCGTCACGTCATTCACGCCAAGCTTATCGGCATTCGTTCATTTCAAAGAATTTTGCAATTCGCGCGAAAGACAGCCCGAACTCGTCTATCTGACGTGCGTCAGATATTTAAAATTTTGTTAATTATTAATAAGTGACTGTAGAGAAACTACGGTTGAAATTTAGTCGGCACAATCTCGTTTACATGCGCGCCTTGTAAGCGCGGTTTATTTTAAAAACAATGCGAACGTATTGCAAACATTAAATAAAAAGTTGTTAATTTCTTACGAATTTTCGCAATAAAGAAATCGCAAATAGAAATAGAAAGTTGATATAAAACCCAGTATCGAAAATAAAAGTATCCAGTAAATAAAAGAAGATGAAAGGAAAAAAATTGATAATTTATAACTTAATACGATGTTTCTATGCTTGTCGTTATTACAAAACCGAATCAGCGTCGATAGCTGATACAAATGCCGTGAGTTTTTACATTATTGATAGCATTAGAGTACAATGTAATTAAAAATCAATGGGTAAGCTTTAGTGCGTACGATGCACGTTATAAATATATCGTGCATGTGTGACCTTTCGATTAAGCTGTCGCTGAGCTACCGTAATCGCTTAACGCGTAATCGCGAAAATCAGGTTAGCGACTATATAATATTGTGGATATCACGTCATCAAATTGTGGACGGCATATTGCATCCATTACGTAATGTAGCGTACGTTTCAAATACGCATATTATGCATTATATTAAGGTGTCGATCATAAATCTGTACTTCATGCTTTTTTGTCATGACGATTTAGCGAATAATTAAAATCTCATAAAATATTTTAAATAAGACATTCGTCACTTTTAAAATTATCTTCTCTCTTTATTATCTTTACGCGTGTAAAGACGCATTGATACATAAAATAACAATTATACGCTAATATTTTATTAAAAATCTTCGTGTAAGAGATCAAATTTAATATTCAAGTTGTTAAACTTATATTGTAATAAAACTTCAGAAACTTCAGAACTCCGTGCGAAAGACGAGGTGGAACACACGAGCGAATGTCAGGATAGCGAGATGAAAGCGTGAGCGAGCGAGAGTGAAGCTTGCAAAAATTATTTTATAATGAAACAGTGTTCGGAATAAGATAGATAAAGTTAAATTAGGATAAATATGTAAGGGAAGCGAAAGTTGATATAATCCTAAAGGGATCAAAATTTATCCAACATATTTTATAAGCTTTAAATCTCATAGAATGATACTTTATGATTTTTTAAAATCAAATAACTACATTAAAATAATACAAAGCTTTCGTCTTACAAGTAGCATACCTATTCTCATTTATTTCCTTAATTAAACTGTCGTATTTCAACGACGGGAATTTTAGAATTTTAAATTTAAAGGCGCAAATTATTAAAAATAAAATTCTCGGAAGTTACTAGCATCGCAAAAACAATCAAAGACAGGGTTCTCGAGTTTAAAAAAAAAATTCAATAAAAAGTACTAAATTAATCTAGATAATTTATATATTGATATAAATGCTAATACATATAACTTGTTCCTTAACATTTTCCGCAACATCTTTCATGTTTCCAGAAACTACCGATATTTCAGTAAAATCGCCTGTGGTCTTTTTGGCTCGGATTTAACGCACATCTGACTTCATCTCGTTCCTTTCGGATCAAATAAGTGCATCACCTGGTACCTCCAACCGCGAGAAAATCGACAATAAATCTTCAGCATATCCTGCTGGAGATTTATTGTCGACTACGTCGATCCGCTGCAGTATTGGTTTTATCCAGCATTAACGCGTTTTACCTCATCTTTTTCATGAAATCTTTTTATTGATTTTATATTCACACGTTAGCTTCAAATTTATTATTGCGATAAAAATTATCTGCATGGAGAACGCATTATCATTACAATAAATATTTTCACACTGATTAAAAACTTTTTTGGATCGTTGATTTTATTTATTTAAGTTGTGCAAAAATTTTGTTCCGTTAAATTTATTAAAATCTAAATATATTAAAATAAGCGGTGAAAATTAATTTTCTTCAAAGAAATAAGCTTCTTTAATAATATAATAATATAAATAAAAATATTTTTCTACATTTTAAATTCTTTGAAATCATAGATGATTTATATAAAAATGTTAATTTAATTTAAAGGCAGATAACGTTATAGAAATATGAAAATATACACGCTACTTTTATTATATTATGTTATAACAAAAAAAAGAATAAATTCTTACTGGGATCTGATTGCGATCCCAGAGATATCTAAATGATTATCACGGGTTTACGAGTTCCATATTTTTTCCGAGTTCCAGCGCTCCGAATTATTTAGTAGGGATGCTGATTATATCCTGCCGGGGATAATATCGTCGGTAATATTTTATAACAAAATTCAATTTAATAGGGAAAATATAATCTGCGCAAAAATAAAGAGCTAATTATACAGTATTGTCTAATTATCATGTAGCAGTATTGCTGAATTAATACTTTAAGCTGCTTAATATTTCAATACCACATAAATCTAATAATTCGTAATGCCGAAGTTATACGCGCCGTAACACGCACAAGAGATTGATCCAAATGAATGAATAAATGAACTTTTCAGACTGTTGTAATCAAAATACGTTGCGTAACAAGCGTTATATAGGTATTTAGGTATATTTAGGTATATTATATAGGTATTTCGCGTACACGGAGATACGTTCACTGGCAGTGACCAACAAGATTTCCCGCGTCGTGTCGTCGACGAAGACGACATCAAATTTACGACGACCCGAAGAGGTGCATCGTGCAAGATGCGCCAAGGGAGTTCGTATCTCTAAACTAGAGGATATGTCTCTCGGAGAAGGTAACGAAAGTAGAGGCCGCGAGCGAGAAAGGGCCGGCTCCCTTTGGGGATTCGAACGGAACGGAACGAAACGGAACAGCCTGAAAGAACAGCCGACTGCTACTCGGGACTTCTGAGCACGTAGCTCGGCGCTCGGATGAGAGAGCAGAAGAGTAGGAAGCTTACGGGACGACGGAAAGGCCCTCGGAGCCAGACACCGGCCTTCCTTTTGTCTTCATTCCTTCGTCCTCCTTTCTGTCCGCCTTTCCCATTCGCGCCGGCTATACGTTACTTCGTTTCCTACTGTTCGCGTAAAAATTCTCTCAAGCCGCTCCCGATTGCGGCCTCGCCCGATCTCTCTCCTCCTCAGACTCCCCGCTATACGGGCGGTATACTTAAAATAATAAATCTCAAAGCGAACTCCCAACCTGTCGGGCTCCGTTTAGTTTACCTTTTCACGGAATAATTCTTAGAGCTCCGGTAGGATAACAGAGCTGAATAACGGAGAAGAATCGTAAACTCCGCAGGACGTAACACAATTCTAAGAGCGATCTATTTAAAATTTCTTTTTGCTAGCTTCAACCGCGTTCTCATCTCATGCAGTGCGTGCTGGATCCTCGTATACGCGCGCCTGTATCTCGTACAAAGTTAAAAGGATTGAAAACGGAAACTCAGCGGTAACATCAGCGCGCCAGAATAAAAGCAATATCTACAAAGTGCCGCGGTGAAAGAGGCGCGAGAGCAGACGCGGGAGACGAGAACGGAAGATGAGAGCAAAGAGAGAGAGAGAGGTGGGGGGGAGGGAGAGAAAAAACTTCAACTCATATCGCGGGAAAGAAACAGAACGATCGTCGATTAGATCGACCGAGGCCGCGACGCCGCGGTCGGATCTCAATTATTCAGATGTACTTCAAGACGACGGTCTCGCGACTCTCTTACGGTCCTCATCGGGCACGATGATGCGACGTCTGTTACTTTTTTCTCTGCCGTTTCTTTCGTCGGGGAGATTGAGACGTCTCGCGTGATGCATTCGCAGAATGATGCGGCGAAACAAATGTGGAAACTGCGCTAATGCCTTTGAAACCGTTCGATGATTGTTCCTGTAACCCGTTTTTTTCCTCTCTCTTTTTGTCCCTTTCTCTCTTTTTTTCTTTCTTTTTCAATTTACCGAACGACTGTCGCAAAATGCTATTTCCATTTCGCGGCAACGTGCCGATTTATTTCGCGCGGTGATTACACGCGTCCCTTAAAGCGACTCTGTAGTCGGATTCTTCCGCAGCTGAACTGCGAAATTAGATGACTTTCTTGAAAACCTGGCGAGATGCGCAGCAACGAGCATGAATTTAATTATCATTCTTGAAATTGAGGTTGCTCTCCTTTGTTCGCGATGACATTGCAATTAATTTATTCCCTCTCGCTTCACACTGTACCAATACTCATCTTTTACACGCGGCATTTCGCGTAAACTGCGCGCAATCCAATTGAGCTTAAGAGCTATTAAAGATAGAAAAACATTTATGAGAGAAAATGAGAAAGGACGATGCTTTCGAGAGAAATTATAAGATCAAAACGAGTTTCTTTTTAGACTCATTGATAACTTGTTAAGAGCGGCTTAGGCGAATTATCAAAAGACGGATCGCGACCATTCTTCTCTCGATCTTCCTCTTGCGTTATCACAAAACGCATCGTCGCAACAAAGTTAATGACATTTGGAACGAAGATGCCGTGTAACAATTTCGCGCGGCAGAAGTGTAATCTAGAGATGCGGGCCGTACGTAGGAACAGGAGTGTCAGAAAATTCCCAGCTGGTTAGGCGCGAAGAGAGGCTACCGTTGCCGCTGCCATGTAAACCCGTGGCACTCAGGCCTGTTAAAACATTTACAGCACGGACGCTCACGCCGTTGCTCTCGTGCATTTTCCATCAGGTGGCGAGCGGCGAACGCGGATAGATTAACTTCAACGAAGCCTCCGAGGCATCGGCTGAATTAGGGTCCCGGCTCCGCGCGGCGAACGCAATTTATCCGCAAGGATCGGAACGCGGCGGTGAACGAACGGCGCTGCAATTAGGTCACCGACGTGGGTCACGGCGGCGGAGATCAATTTAAAGACCGTCTGCATGCCGCCGGCTCGGATGAACGCTCGCCAGGAGATGACTTTCAAGGTAAAACGCGCGCATCGCCTCGAACTTAATCCCCCTGAACTTAATTCCGTGCTCGATACATCGATCGTGCTTGTACGTTACATGGAGCGAAATTGTCAAGGAGAGAATATGTATATAGACTTCTTTCCTGGGAAATATAAACTCAATTATTCCCCGACGGAAATGTCATTTTTTTACAATCTCGCCAATTGAATATTCGCTATTTCAGTAACTAAGCCGCCGATTAAAATTCTATTAGAGGAAGCCCACCTTAAATTGAAAACCTATTTTTAATTAGAACAGAAAAAAAGATAGTCTTCTGTGCTTGATTCGCGAGAAGTCCCTTCCCATATTTTTCATTATTTATAATCCCAGTGATGATTAGCGTTTTACAATTTCACGAATAAAAATGCCGCGTTTAACGTAGACGCTTATGAATTGTGCGCGGAGACAGCCATTTAATCAACGTTATTTATAAGAACGAATGACAAGTTGGACTTATGTAAATGTATGCCTATGCATACATAAAACCTTCGCGCAATCCTATTATCGCATAACTTATATTGCTGTTACGCTTGTAAATCATGAACGACAAGGGAATGCAACGTAAATTATGGAGCAGATACGAACAACTCCAATATCGTGCGCCACAATGGGAAGCTTTCAAAACCTTTTTACACTTATCGAGAGTGACATTCCCACAATCTTGAGAAACGCAGAAAATATTTTACTGCAGGATATTCAAATTATTCAAACATGTCTCCTTGTCCGCTACATCGATTTCAGGTATACCTTAAAATACGTGCCGACGTGCATCTTCTTTTTTCATAAGCTCTCCAGATACGAAGTTTATTAAACCGAGATGTACAGACCACTCCATAAGCCGTAAAATTAGTCACTTAATTATCTCTAAAAAAAGGTCGAAATATTCTGGCCTTAAGTCATAATTAGGTCACTGGCGCATACACGGAAAAAATGATTTGTTAAAGTGTCTAAAAATTTAACTATATATATATATGTAGTTACAATATATATATATATATATATATATATATATATATACAGATCTGAAAATTTTATTAAACTTTATTAATCAAATTTCTTGGAGCATTGCTCATCGTTTTCCTGCACAATTATTTTGATGGTCCAATAAAATTATTTTCAGATGTGTATACGAAAAGAATGATTTTGTTGAAGGATCTGACATTTCACTGGATACAGATTTGAAAATAATTTCGTTGAACCAACAAAATAATTTTGTTGGAATTTAAAAATAATGAGCAATGTTGTAAAAAATGTTGATATTCTAGCAACTAGTTTAAGTGTTCTACATAATTATTTTGATACTTAAATAAAATTATTTTTCTGATCTGTATCCAGCTAAATTTTTAGATTTCTGCAAACTCGTTCTTTCCGTGCAAATATAGTATTTGTTGCATCGTGTTTACTTCTCTACAAAGTTTCTTCGCATTGTCCTAACTTTTAAAATCGTCAGTTTTTTAAATAAGTTTGTTGATAAAAGTTTTTATTAAGAATCGCGAAGTAAGATACAAGCAGAACTTACATAACTAAATTGCAAGACGCAGACAAATAAATAATTAAGAATGCGAGACTAATGAGCGTTCTAAAATTGTATTCCGCGTAAAAATATAACGCAAAAATATCTACATTCAATAGCATATATTTAATTAGTTGCAATTGCATTATTAATTCCTTCATAGAATGACGTTTTAACATGAAGTCCATTAACGAGTCCATTATATTCGCGATATTGCAAGGAATATGTTTGGAGATATTCCATATTCTACCCCACAAAATCCGTCGTTTAATTGTCTCGGAAGATCGAATCGTGATGGCAGCTCTACCGCAATTAGGTCACCGCCGAACCCGCAGTTGAAAATCAATCGAACAATAACTACAACGTCGAATACAACAAACGATCAATCGCAATTGGCATAGAAAACATTTCTGTCGTATACAGCACCCGAAAATTTTATCACAAGTTAATGCCAAATTTTAATTAATTTCAATTACCTACTAAATGCTAGTTATATCGAATCTAAAAGTTCTAAAAAGAGAAATGTTTTCCATTGCGCATGCAGACCGCGCGATTTCGATGGCTAGTGAAATAGCAATGGAAAGTGATTGTAATTAAAAATGTACAAAGAACAGACATAAATAATGTCGAATGTTCAACTAATTATCATTGAATATTATTAATCTTACGAAAAAAATATTATTAATCTTACGATTTCCAGCACTGATCGACCAATGTTTCGAGTATACAGAGACTCTCCAAAAGATACAGAAATCGACTATAATTTATAACTATAGTAATTTTTTTGTGATATTCCTAACTGCTTATGTCAATATTCCAATTATAATATTTTTCACTTAATTTATTAAAAATTGTTATCATTTTGAAATGTTAGTTAATTAAACTTTCGCGACTCAGAATATATCGCTGTGAAGCAAATGTATTATTTGCGGTCTCGGAAAGCTTTATAGCAAGTTTGGTCTTGCAAAGGGCAACGTCGAAATTCATCTTGCAGAGCGAAGACAGGCTTAAATGTTATGCGAACTATACACCACGTTCGTGCCTGCTTGTTATTTGCATCTGAATTATTATCGAGAAAACTGCATCTGGAAAAGGGGAAGGATGTGAGGGGAGATTTATATCGATGTGACAAGTGTTTAATTGGATCATTACGAAGACGCAACTGTGCGGAAAACGTGTCGCTTTAGAGCGAACTAAATTGAGATCATTTGCGAATTACTAACAATATGACACTATTGTTACCCTCGAAACACAGACGTCAAAGTTCTTGCATAAACAAGTTGCCACAATGTACCATAATATATAATTAGACAAACGCTTCTATGGCATTATAGTAGCAATTCGTTATGCTGCAGTCAGTTATTTTATTCTATTACATTGTTTATCATATTTATCATATTTATGTTATATGTGAATCTATTATACCAATTAATAAGAGTAACAATCTATTATACTATTTATTGGCACAAATATGCATTATTATATAAATATGCGTTATTAATTTGACTAATTATCGAGGGTAGGAAAAACAAATTTATTTCGTACAATTTTTGCAATATTAATATTTTTACAAATGAACTGTGTCTGTATTTGTGAGAATCAACAAGAATAATCAATATTACTGTTGATGTATCAATGATCATGAAAACAAGCTTCGTAAGTTAGAGTGAAAGTAAGTCAAACTTTCTTTGAAAATTAGCAGGGACGCAGTAAATTTATATAACAATTAAAATTGATCGTAAATTCTATATATCGAGCTTGCGTTTTACAAAGCAATTTAATTAATCTGGAAGATGTGCATGTTATTAAATACATAAACGCTTCAATTTGATTAAATTTATTCATGTTCAATTTATATTGAAACTCATCCGTAATGCTAAATTTCCAAGCTCTCAAAAAAAAATTTTTTTATTTGTTTAGACCAATATTTTAAAATCAAAACCGCTGCGTTTGTGTATAAAAATAATATTTTCTTGCGTTATTTCTTAAATATAGTTAATTAGAGGGATCGATCCACGATTTTAGATATTGAGAAAGATTTCCCAGTGATTTTGTGTTTCGAGGCACGAAGCAGCATAATGCGATGACTGTCGGGATCAAAACACATTTTCTGTAACTGGGTCACCGTGATGGTGAACTATAAACGACCGCTCATGTAGCAGAAAGTGCATCTCTACATCCACATTACCGTTGTCGTAAAGTAACCGCATGAGACAATTTATTCATTGCATACCCTGAGGCCTACACCATCAATTTAAGATCCTTTCTACCTGAGGGAAATGTAAGCATCCCTGATATGTTCGAAAATACTCTTGGGGATGAATGGGAATGAACGATACTGTATATTCGCAAAGTATTGCACGTTGAAGAGTCGCTCGCACAGCGGTAATCTCACTTTCGTATCATTTATTACACCTACGATGATTATTGTATAATAAAATTGTAGAAATAACAAAGTTTCTATGAGATGCAAACTTCCATCGATAAATTTATTATTGTAACATTATGCTCGGTCAATGTCGTTAACTCTACGTTACTCGCGTGGGTGGTGTGAAATATCTCAACCTTAGAAAATTTACAGAGTAAACAATGGAAAAGTAAACAGAGTAAAACTTTCTTATCGATTGAATATGAACAAATTGTTTTACAATTAAAGAGAAGAACTTTTGCAATTATCTTTATCTAAAAGATACATGCATAAAATATTACAACCTTTATTTAATTGTAAATCGTTAAAGAAACGATAAAAATTGAGATCAATATAAAGTTGGAATGTGATATAAAATACGCGAGNAAAAAAAAAAAAAAAAACCACGTAAGTAATGTAGAGTTAAATGCTATCAATATTTATCATTGATGATAAGTATATATTAATAGAAATTTAACAAATTAAAATTAGGTTTAAGATTGATTAAGAATTATATTATAATAGTTATAATTATCGTTTTATACAAAATATATTATTAAGCACCGAAATCCATTTTGACTGATAAAGATCCTTCTTCACTTATTAAAATATATATTATTGTATTTTCAAGAAATAAACTATTAAACATTTTTTAGTAAAAAATTTAAAAAATATTACAATTTTTTATATTTTTATATTTAATGAAAGATGATGTAACTCTTTGAATTCTTTTTCGAAATTTCTATTTTTCTTACATTTAAAAGAAAAAGTAGCTTCGAGAATTACATACTTTATATCTACACTTTTTATTCAACTTATGCAATTCGTGAATTTATGATGGCTGTAACATGAAATGTTATAATAATCTTTATGTAAGGCAGATCGATAATCATATAGGAGACAAAAAATACAGCCCGATATGATTATTGCTCTTGCGAAAGTTGGGATGAAAGCGTATGTACAATAACCAGGTCACGATATTGCGAAGTAATATAGGAAATTTCCTTACTACGGCAAGTACACTCATCGTGTGTTCGCATCATTATCGTGAAGTAAGACATTATTTGCTCGTTAAACTCTCTCATGATGACTAGTCCATGTTTCGTCTCTATATTAGCACTGTACGCAAAGCAATATGAAAACCATTATGTGTCTTAAATTCTCGTCAGTGCCGCGAGCGGGAAATGATATGTGAAACAACGACATTTTGAAACGGCGAATAAAAGAAACTTACTCTAACGTGGTAATAATGTGCACACGTAAATCGATGCAAAATGCAAATTGACAGGCGACGCCACGCCATATGGGTTGTTGAAAAACCCATTTCCTGAACAAAATTAACATTTACGGCGCGTCGGTGCAGAATGCGGAAACGTGACGCCTCGCGCGGAAACGTTTAATAATCGCGAAAACAAAATTTAGCAAGTTTCCTTGCTTTACTTTTCGATGAAATATTCTAATTAGCGTCGCGGACGGGTGGCTGGGACATAGTTAATTGCGTCAGCCAAAATAAATGAAGGTGCACCGCAATTAGGTCGGCGCACTGTGGAACGTGACACCGGAATGACGAGGGAACGAAAAGTATGAAATCTCAGCGCTTTTGTGAAGTAACGCAATTTCTGTCACTCGTGTTATCTTATTTTTACGCGGGGACAACTTCCAGAAAGCTCTCAGGCAAATCTTTTAACCCTTTTTACGACGAAATGGACAGAGGTCCTTAAAATATCACGAAACTTAGAGAAAGCGATACACGCGACATGCCACATGCTGCTTATGCTTTAGAAGAGGAACACTTGGTCGTGATACTTTATTGAAAGAAAGGAAAAACTCCGTGTGCAAAACGAAGCGTTTGGAAGAATTCGGTAGAAAGATATCATCGCCTTTGTTAATTAGAGTTAATTAGAGTTAAATTTGTATTTAAAATCTGATTAATAGTCAAGCATACTTTTTTCTTTCATAAAGAATTAAGCACCTCACAAATTGAATATTTTGTCATGTAATTTTGCTTCGGTTGCCTTATTTGTATCTTTCTGCTTTCTACAAACTTTTTGAGAAGTTGCCAAAATGTTATAATAAATACATTTTTTTTTATATGCACATATTTCCACATATTTCTTTAAAAAAGCAATGAAAATAGAAAGTTCACTCCGAACAAGAAAAAAAAAATACATTCGGAAAAAATAGAACGAGTTATCTACTCGTCGAATTTCCAATTATTATAGTTTTCAAATTTATTTTTTTATACCCTTTGTTTAAAATTTTCCTCACATGCTCCTCTGGTTGCATTAGAAAAAAAGCTCGTTAAGCGGAAACAAGTTGCACAGCGGAACGAGAAAAGACGCGATTTACATACGACGTAACGCGGAACTTTCTTAGTTTGAAATCTTCCAAACTTTGCAGCATCCATTTTAGACGTGCCAGTCAAGTTTCTTGCAAAGTAAACGCAGGAATCGCAATGCGCGATATGCATACGTCAGCGTGAGAGTAAAAAAAAGCGAAGAAATGTCGTGCATTCGAAAACGTATTGCTCTGACAATAGTCGGACAATAACGGCAAAAGTTTTCTCAACGTTTTGTTTTTGACTCAGTGTCAGTATAATTTGCAGCAATTACAAAATCATCTAAAAAATCATCACAAAAAAATCGGCAATTTCAACTATTATATTCTTCGGCAAATTGCCCGTTTCTTTTTGCAGAAGAAAGAAAGAATGAGTTTTGGTCAATAATGACGCGTGGAAAATTTTCAAATCCGGTTACTCTTAATCTACTAAATTTAGTCGATACGGTTTAACTAATTAATATCAAATTGATCAGCAAATTCGCTACAGAAATTAAGTTTCCGATATCCGCGGTTTTTTAAATGCAACTAAATGTAACGAATTAAAATGTGACAAAATATTACATGGCTTTTTTATTATAATAAAAAAACAAACTGTTGAACTATGTAAATTATTTATACGTTTAATTATGGCTTATGCAAAGCAAAATTCAAATATATTCTGTCTAAATATGTTAGCTATATAACAAAATAAATTTTTCTTTCATCACTAAATTTATAATTTATTCATTATCTTTTATTTTTTGGGAATGTAAAAATATCCTTAATAGTTGCTAATAATTATCAAATATTTTAGTGTTATTAATAATTGTATGCTCTTTACACCGATATCGGAATGTTAAAAAATTGGCGTGAAAGACGCCATTATATTACACAGAGAGCGATGATCAGTAATCGTCATTATTGAACCAAAAACTTCGTGCTGGGATATGATCAATGATGCGATCGCTTTCTTACCGTCCAACGACACGCAATGCCTCCAGACGAATATGCGCATCTCTGCGAGGTCCGAGAATCGCGTTTCTACCTGGATCACGCTAACTACACACAAAAATCGCGTACGCCTGGCCGAGGAATCGATTTTCCGTGCTCGGTATTTAAAGCGAGTATGAATTACCGCGCGACCGCCACCGGAGCTTCGAACGTTCGGTCCATTAAGAATGAATATGTGTTCCTGGCTCGTTTTCAGCGGATTTTGGCACGTTTTGGCACACGATCGATCCAATTTGGAAGACTTCGACCCGGACGGGCATTAGAATCGCCGAAAGCTGTGCAATCTAATGGTGCATTCCGATCGATGAGGACCGGCAACTGTGTACTCGGGCACCCGACTGACGAACGACGACGATCATCTTCATCGATCCCCGCTGTTCATCCATATGAATGAGACACTAAATTTATTAACGGTCCAGCTGCTCCTCTTTTGCTACTCGAGATCATCGATTGGTCATGAAATTATTGGTCTCATAGAGAATACTTTCACGATTACGCTGATTATTTATCACTCTTTTGCATCTTTGCTTCTTTTCTGACAGTATAATGTAATTCAATCACGAATTATTCTTGTTTCTAAGTATATTCGTCGCGTTTATTTTCTCAAAGTGCTTCTCTAATACGAAGCGTTCTCCTCGATCGATCTTTGATCCCTGGTGCGCAGCGATATTATACTTCAGGAACGAAACGGAAATAATAATAAGAAAAGCTAGGAGCTTTGTTGCTCGATAATAAACTTACAATCTTCGGTGTAGAACAGAATATCACAGTGTGCGCGAATAGTTTAGTGCTTTGAGAGTTCAATGTACATGACGTTTTGTATTAACATAACAATTAATATTTTAATGGAATAAATCATTTACTTTTTTTATGCCTAGTTAACGGAATTCCTTATTATGATACTTTTTCCGCAAAAATGCTAATCGTCTGTTATTTTTTTATTATCGTTAATCGAATCCCATAAAATTTTATTTTTAAGCAACGAATCCTATCACTCTGCTCCGTTTAATTCACAATCTTTAAAATGTTTTAAAGTCTGCTGTTAATCTCAATCCTTCTTAGAAGATTTTATCCTTCCTCAGTTTTATTTAACAGCATAAAATTTCTTCTGTTTCTCTTCATCCTTATATCGCTCCTACTACATCTAGTACGTCTGCTTTCGTAATTTAGATTAAATCACTGATTCCTTCCACGCGTGTGTTTACTCTCTCCGCGCGCTTTAAAATTAATTTATCAATTCGGTCAACAACCTCTCTCTCAAGTGTACCCCTTCATTCTCTTTAAGCATCTTTATTTACATCACGAATATGCGTCAGCGAATCAATGACCGTGCGTCGTCCCGGAAGACAATTTCTTATTCTTGAAATCGGCGGCGCGGTTTCGTGAACGCAAGGTCCTTCGCCGCGACGGTGTTACGCGACAGGACGATACGACGTAACTGCTCTCACGAGGACCACTGCCCGCGAGTGGCAGGGTGGGACAGGGTGGGCACGCCGAGTGGAGGACGCCGCACTGTGCCACTGTACGGGGTGTGTGCACACACCCGGGACACAAACTGAGAACAGGCCGTTGCGCGAGACGGACGGAAAGAGAGAGAAAGGGAGCGAGAGATAGGGGGTGGCAAAGAAGGCAGGCGAGGAGTGGAAAACGAGGGTGCGCGAAACCTGCGCGCAAGCGTGCTGCTACCTTCGTAGGGTGTAGCCGCGGTGCATTGCCTATCCGCTCGTCGAGATGCATATCCTAGGTAGTAGACAGGTAAAGGCGCGCCGCTTTATCCCTCATATTACCCTTTCGTTGCCTCGAACACTTGTCTTGCTCCCCCGAGCCGCCCTTTTCGCCGCCCGGCGAATGGATATGACACGCGATAATATTTGCCGCGGTTTTAAAACCTCTCTCGTTTTCTTCTCGCTCTACTTCGTGTCTCCTCCCTATGGTGCTATGCAACCGACGACCGAGGCTCTTAGGGAATGGAAAAAGTTAAAGCTATTATTCCGCGCGCAGCTTATTAAAGTCAAGTGAAGTCGTTGAGACAAATCAAGTGAATAAATCAAACAGATACAAGAATAGGAAAAATAAAAACTACGATGGCTTTAATGTTTAAAAAAAATTAAGAAATATGACAATTATCGATCCTGATATTGAAAAATTATTGCTTTGTCAACTTTTCATATTATGTTTATGTTATATCATAGCTCGCAGAGATTGCGAGAACATTTCCATTTGCATCGTTTTGATCGCGAAAATTCCGAAATAAATTTAACAGATTTAACAATTGGAAATAGATATTTTATCAAGTCATGCTTTTTAAAGCCATAAAACGTGACGAGCGTGTTGCGTCGTGCGAAAACCAAGTCCTTTAATAGCAAATTTTACTTGACAAATCGCTTCGATCCATCTCTTCATTTTTCTTTCTCACCTTTTTTTTTTACTTCGCAGATCGTCACTGTTCCGCTTTTCCGTCAGTTTATGATGTTGGACGATAATAACTGTCGTAGGACGTACTGAAATGTCATTTATCCTTTTGTTCTCCGTCACTAACGCTACCGCGAGTTTTTTTTTACTGCCCGATTCGAACGGACTGTCGTAACGTGAGTTATTTCTACGTTAACGCATCCTGCCCGTTGTTCCCTTTTCGATGTCGCTGAAATTAATCTCTCCTCTCACTTCCGGACAAATCTATTATCCGTCGCCGGAAGCGTAGCCTTTAAAGTCAAACCTTCACATCCAAGAGCAAAAGAAAATCGTAATCTGCTCCTCTGTATAACACGATGCTTTAGAATTTAGGTACCAAATGTTTGAATTTATTTATTTGCGACGAAAAGCTATTTCAATATTTGCCCTATTTCGCCTTTGAGAGGAAAATTCTCTTTTTTATATGGATCCAAAGCGCCGAATACATTTCTCGTAAACTTTATTTTAACTGCTTCTCTGAGGTCAAAGTTAAATGGAAGGGGCAAGCACCACGCCGCGCCCGCGCGCGTTCAACTTTAGGAAATCTCCTCTCATATGCGATCTTCTCGTCGCAACTATTATTATGTTTTTCTGCGCAAACAGATTTACGATAAATCTACGAAACAATTTAATAATTTAATACATGAGATATATTACATGTAAATTGTGTAATTTATATGTGAAAGATATGCAATTGTGGCTGATATTAGCTGAAAAATTATTAAGATAAATAACTGCAATAATTTCCACGCATTTCAATATCGTATCAAATAGAGATTTAAAAAAAAATAGATTTTTTTATTTGATGAAATAAAAAAACCAGATTTTTACGATAAAAAATTGTTTTTTATTAAAATTCTCCAAAAAGGTATGTAGAATTTGTTTTTCTTGATATTCATCGTTAAAACGTGCAATATCTATGTTATTACGCTATTATTTAATATTGTTTGTCTTCATAACTTTAAATATCGAGACGAAAACGTCTTTGCGTTGTTGTCTAAGAATTTAATAACGCCTTCTCAAAACTGGTTCGAAAAGAAAGAGATGTTTGTTCAAACAACATAAGCTTTAAATTTAGTTTCTGTTTCCCACTAACAATAATCTAAGTATATCCATAGCCACCGTCACTTATTAATCATTGTATTATATTTTTATTGTTTACAGCTATCTTTACTCAGAAATTTTTTGGCTGAATACTGAATTCTAGAACAATAATATGATCAAATGTCCAAAAAAAATACATATTCGAAAATACATAAAAACTTTTGGGACCGGAGTAAAAAAAAAACAGGTTTTCTCAAAATTTTTTGTTTTTTTTTTCAATTTTTATTCTAATGTTATTTTATTCACAAATTTTAAACTAAATAGAACTTACATAAATAGAAAAGTTCTTACTTATAGTATTATATACAAAATAGTTAGAAATTAATTAATATTTTGATGTTATTAGTTAATCTATTATTCCAATATTATTAGTTAATATATTATTTCGCGGTTTCTATTCTATGACAATAATTAATTTTTATGAGCATCAACTTTATGTAACATTTCCAGACGTGAACAATTCCATCTGTTAATCGTGTAAGTTTGACCAATGTTCGAAATCGTTTGCACTGATTGAGTCCGAACAATGAGGGGCGAGAATATAAATGGGCGAGGATAAAAATAGTGAAAGAGATAAGTACATAAATGTGCAACGGAAAGACAAGAAAAATCTGGGTGCTATTGACTAACAATCTCTCCGCAAGAATTATCCGTCCTAGATCCAAGGAGCCTCGTTTCTTGAATTTATCAGGTTAAGCAGGCTTTACTGACTTGAAGAAACCGCGTCCATGTTTCTGAGAGATTTAACAGGCACTCATAGTGCCCAGGATTACAAGTTAGATCGTGAGTGGATTAAGCAGTTGTGAGAAATTAATATAGTACAATACAGCTGTGTCAAGATTACTGCGAATTTAATACCAGTTTGATTAGATATTTCGTGCTACAGTTTGATTAAACCGAGTTCTTGAAATTTCGTAAAATTAAAATAAGTTAATGCACATTTTATAAAATGGCTAAAGTATAAAAAAAATGACACTAACATGACACTATATACTAACATATAAAACACCAACATATAAAAATTGTATTAAGCAAGGAAATTATTTATTAAACTAGCAATAACAAGAAGTAACAGTAATACGGTATTTCACAACCTAATCTAATTAAGATCTAATTAAGCTAACCCTACACACAAGACTACAATCTGTGCTATACAAAATTTATTCAACCTATTCTTTTTATTATTAAATACGTTCGTATTATTTAAATTATATTTACAATGAAATAATTTATCATCGTATTTTCAAAAAATCTAATTAATAACATTCCCTTTTTACTGTTTAATTAAATACAACATTATTATTAATACATATATTATTATTAATACATATATTATTATCATGTTTAATTTTATTTATAATTAAAGTAAAGGCAGTGAATATTAATTTCTAAATTAATATTACTCTGATACAAATACATTTAGATTTCTAATAAACGCAGAACGCTTGAGCAACATGTTAGCTATAACTCCAATAAATGAAAATCTCCGAAATTTAAGTTCCATTTCAATATTTACAAAAAAGTAAAAAGTGAGAAAATAAAGGGGATAAAAAAGGGATATAATATAGAACACCAAATCAAATTTGAGAAACAGTAATAAATAACAAAAAATGAAGTGTAAATTTGTTTTTTTTTAACTGATCGAAACACAGTTAAAAATCATATCTTTACTGTACAACGTAGCACATAAAAAATAAAATCATCATGAACATGGACAATAAAATCAAATCCTAATCCGTTAAATTATTATGTAAAATAAATATTAACATCAAAAATATTCTTTATCATTTAAAAAAGAACAAAAGAACGTCATATTCTCTACTCTTTATTATTACATTTAATTATTATAATTATTTATTTATTATAATTTAATTATTTTATATTACAAACACGTCTTAATATGACACACAAACTCTTCCCACTTCAATTCAAGAATTACAATCGCAATTACGGCATGATATTATTCATGCAACATTATTAAAAGCGTCTATGTAATATAAACATTAAATAACTTACATTCAACTTGTAAGAACACTTTTTAAGGTAATGTTATCAGATTTTCAGAACAAAATAAATAAATGCTTATATTAGAGAAATTCGTTGTCGCATCGAATTCACTGTTTGATTTGGCATGTTTGACAACAATTGCAACAACTTCAGTGATTGTCCCTAAAATGCAATGTTTTGTTTAAAAAATAAATCTCTATTTCATGTATTAATAACTTATTCCATATTCGCTGTCTTTATCTTATGTGTTTTCTTTTCTTTAAATTAATCTAGTAACTATTCTGCGACCGATTCGTAAGTTCTTTGCATTCATTTTATCCCGCAATAAAACATAATTTAGTTACGTTTGACAAGAGCTGTCTCATCTTGTAACGTTGACAGTATCATTAAATGACGTCGCTATTCCTCATCATGACAGCATCGAAATTGGAGTAATTTTGCGTTCGTGTTAACGTTGTCATAAACAGCGCGTTAACAGTATGTACAAACGCCGCTTAGGGCGTTAGGAAGATGTAACATGGACTTGGTGTAACAGCGTGATGTTACACGGCCGGCTATTATTCACCAGGACAGACGACATTTTGATACACTACGTCTAGCATTTATTACGTCACCCCGTCTCTAATTCAGGATCATTATAAAGCGTTACAAGGCCAAAAGCAGACAGCAGCACGAAATAACATGGGCACAAGGGAGTATAACAAATGAGGGAGAGTATCGAATAAAGACGGAAGCAGAGTGATGCATTTTTTCTTTTTGACCTTTTTCTCCATAAGATTACACAGACAAAATAATTAGTTTAAGGTAAACGAAGTACACCTTTTGTATTTCTTCAATTTTGTATTCTTCGTGTTGGGATTCATTAAATATATCATTACATATTATCATCACATATTATCATCACGAAAAAGTCAAAACAATATGTTAACCGAAAAGTAAATTTGATTGTATATTATGCTCTGTTATGCTTTAACGGAAATAAAATGTTACAGTTGATTTTCTATATTATCGCATACCTTTTCAACAAATAAAAGTGTTATTTTAGAAATTATTGGCTTTTTCTATTTTAAATTTATCAGATCATATTTTTATTCTTTTATTTTCTTTAATTAAAACCGTTTTTTAAATTAATAACGTTTTTGTATGAATTTTCTTGTCATTGTAAAAAATGAATGTAGTACTAGAGCAATTTTGTATTCTGTAATATTGTTCACTGTATGAGTATTTGTGTTAATAATGTGCCTTTTGTCTTTCTAAGATTAGTATTTATAGTCGTTGAATGAATCAAGAAATCTGAGATACTCAGAATAAAATTTTATGTTTTGAGACACAGTTAATTATTTCAGTTAGAGATCAATTGAGAGTGTACCGATTGTAAAAAGTAGAACGATTCCTCGTAAAACCTGATGCCATTAAGATATTATATAATCGCGAAATACTTCGATTATGAAACACTCTGCAAAATTATATATATATATATATATATATATATATATATATATATATATATATATATATATTAAATAGGTACTAAATCTCACATTAAATATCTTTGTTTTATATAATATAAAGTCAAATCAATCAATAAAAGAATTACAAAAAACTGAAATAAAATTGACTTATTTATTATAAGAATAAATATAATATGTATGGGAAAAAAATGAATACATTTTCATAATTTGCAATCAAAATGAAATTTTATTTCGCAAATAAACATAAATTTGGTATTCGCGACATGTTCGCATATCACTGACATATCCATCGAATCGCGATTGCAAATATAACATAGCGAATATCAAATAGACTCTCAAGATCTATTTATTAGGCCGTATCACGTCTCAAATATCATGTCTCGGTTTCAGCTGAGTTCTTCGAGCGGAAACCGACCCAAATACGAATATAAGTTGATTTCTTTTATTTTTAACTATTAAAATGTTTCAACAATTCTCGCGACACTGACAACACTATACATCCATTTGGTCTTTCCAACTTTTCTCACCGTCTCTTAGAACTTTCAAACTCGCAACTCGAAATATTGGCTCAATCCATAATGACCTCGAGAACAAACAAGTTTGGAACTTTTCACCGGTCGACGTTGATCCGCCTTAGCGACGGTTATAATGAGATACAATCGCTTGCAGCGGTTTTACGTAACACGCGAGTATTTTGTGAATACACGAGAAATGAGATACAAAAATTAAAGTATAGTAATTAAGGCGATTGTTATCCCGTGAGATAAAAATATCTTACATAGTATACAATAGGATAAAATGCACTGCGATATGAAAGAAACATGATAGGCGAAAATAAAATCACATATATATTTATTAAGGAATACCGCAATCAAATTCATCAATTAGATTTTATGAATATATAAAGTAATTTAAAGTACAAATTTACGACATTTCAATTGCTTTTTAAAGATAAAATATTTGTATTGATTTATTTATAAAAATATAAAGATGGAATATTTGTTAACATTCTCTCGCACTTGATTTTCGAATTATAGCATGTAAAAACAACGTTAAGAATTTATTTAATGTTGTTACGTATATCTATATCTTTTTTATTAATTCCGTTCCTTGCAAAAAATACCTATGCGCTAAATAAACCACTACGATCACACGAAAGAAACTTTTCCGAACTCTCGCGGAAAAACGGAGTACCTCCGTCTGCCTTCGACGTTTTCGAAGGAAATAAAGAGGGATCGAAGGGGATAGCGGACAGGACGGATTTTCAGTTGCCATCAAAGATCGCGGCGCTCGCCCGATTTTTAATTAATGTCAGGTCACGGAGAGAAATGGCTCCCCCATCTACCACCGTGTTCCTCAGACTCCGAACGATCTCGATCCTGTCGTTCCAAGAAAGAATCGCCTATCGGAAATCGATGAAGTCGTCAGCACCCGTTGGTCGCCTCCGTTACCAGCGCTTTCAAACGTTCATCGCGCATAATCGTTGATATATCGGCAGAGTCATGCGGACAGCTGATAAGCAAAGTTGCCTTGTGGATCATCAGCAACGCTGACTTCACTCTAACTTGAACGAGAAGAAAGAACAGCGAAGAAAGAGTGAGGAAAAAAGAGCGAGCCATTTAAAATTGCATGGACAAGCAATCTCAGTGTGATAATAGGAGAAAACACGACGTGTTTTTCTACGGCAATGTTAAATATAATGACAATGCATTAATCTCTGCAGCTAGATTAAGAAGAAAATGAAGTAATTCCAGAATTCATGGTAAAAAAGCCGTACAAACGTTTATAGAGAAAAGAAAATCGTGCAAAGAGAAAATCATTCATTATTTGTTCTTTTTTAACGAGATTTCAATTTTTACGCAAGATAATTTATACGGAAATAGATCTAAAATCTGCATTAAATGAGAATTGTTAACGAAACCGTTTTAGCTCCCACGAATTACATAAGTAACTATAACAATAAGTACATTTTCTACTTTAACATAAAGTTACGCAAGCGAGCCAATTAAGCGCTTAATTGGCAATAAGAACGCCAGCTGTCTTGACACAAGCTCTGTTATTTCAACGAAAAAATCACCTACTTTATCTTTCTTGAGGAACGTCTTACTGCGGAAAAGATAAGCAGCACTCGTTTTAACTAAGTTCTCGTATTACGTCAGTTTATGTTCCGCAGAAATGAATTGCAAGCATTTTTACGTAGATCTAGTACAAGTTGCAACGAATAAAGTCATCAACATTTCGCGAAAAAAATATTTCAAAACTTTTGATTTATCGATACTTAAGCTATCATCATAAACAACTTAATTGTACGATTTACATTTGTTTCGTTGGAAATGTTGATGAGAAAATATTGAAAGAAGTCACTATTTAAATATCAAGAATTCGCACTTTTTACAAATCTTTAAAATTAATAAAACGTTTTTAATTAAAAGTTCAATTAAAAGTTAATAGAAAAATATGCTTTTGCCTTTCCAAGACTCGGTCCGCAACAATTCTTTGTTTCTAGCTTTAATTGTTTATAACTCTGAAACTTGTTAAAGTCAGTATGCAGACGTTCCTTCCTGACAAAGAAAATATCGATTCTAAACTCGCTCTTATCAAAAGAATCTCTTACAAAAATCAATCTCGCCGGTTACGAAACAGATTGCATTAAAAGCGAACGACATCGGTTTGTTGTCGGTTCTTACCTTCTCTGCCAAACTTGCGCTTCTTCTTGCCAGCGCCGCCGCTGCTGGACGAGCTCTTGCTCGAGCTCTTGTCCTTGCTCTTCCAGCGTCCAATCAACATTTTCCGCAGCTTCCTTCTCAGCCTCTCGACAGCAGTGTCATCGGGCGTGAAAATGACGCGAGTGCCGTGAAAATACGCCGAGCTGTAATGGTCGGACGCACCGCGCACGTTCACAAACCGCAAGTGGCACGTAGCCTCGCGGGATGCATCGTTTGATGCTGCGGATGTATAGAAACGACGGACGCACGTCGCATCGCCGCGCGATCCCGCCGTCTCGTTGCGTCGTCCATCATCGACGATCCGGGTGCGTTCCGCCTCTATCGTCTCCGTCGACAAGATCGCGAGAATGGCTCGCGAACGCGCCTTAATCCAAGTTGTTAAGCCAAACTGTCAAGTCTTACCTGGAACTGCGTCGCGCCCTGATCGCGAAAGTGCGAAATATTCATATCTTTTTGATGACCATAGTTATTAAAATATTCCAATGATAAATGGGATAAATATACATATAATCTATAATAAAATATTAAAGATTTGCTAATGTATAATATGCCCAGTGATTATAGAAATCATCCCCTAGTTATATAACACTCTGTACTCTTAGAGTACTCTGTACTCTAGGAGAATCATTATGTTCAACTCACGTGTGTCAAATATTTTTAATTTATGACAATTATAGAAATAAAAATTAATGTCTTTAATTATTTAAAAATTAGCCGATTATACTTAATAGTTATCGTAACTACGGTCATTAAGAATATTTTCAAGCACTTTCTCAATCTGGATTCTCAGTTACAAGCACATGATTCTACTAAAGCAATGTCTAATCAAATGATGCGACTAGATCATTTATAACTTCGTAACCGAACGATATTGTCCATTTCTAATCTACTCATTAAATAATTTCAAAACTCGCAAGAGAAGCCGAAAAAAAATTGAGGAGGAGGATCACTTTCTGGTGTATATGTAAATTTCTGTAATATCGAAGAGACGAGAGAATAACACTTGAAGTGAAAGAAATTTCGACGATGTTAATGAATGAAGGAGCCATTGTGAAGAACGGAAATTCCATGGTACAAATCGCATTGTACGAAACGCGACTCCACGAATCCGATCGTAGCGGGATGACAATAGCCAATTTGAAGAAATTGCAATTGAAGAAGACGCTGTGGTGTTTTGGCGCTATCGTCTTCTGATCGCGGAGCGCTTTACGAAACGATGGATACTTACGAATCGGACCAGCGAGTCAAAGGAATGACAGTTCGTAGCGAGGGTATCGCGCCGTAAGATAACTTCGTTTATAACTTCGTCCGCTTTCTGACGTTCCGAAACGGAACTATAGAGGTTCGTGAGAGACAGCGATGATGGATAGTACACCAAAAACGATGAAGATAGCACGGTCTACTTCTCCAACTGCTATGAGCCCAGGATTTATGATTTTTATTGCCGCCTACGAACTCTCTTACGTCATTCCATCACAATTTGCCAAGGGCATCGACTGTGTTAATTAGATATCGTTTATCATTGTTCGATATTAGAAGAGTGCTAACTTCATGATACAACAATTTCAACTGTGAAATCTCGAGCATTTTTCACCCCTTCTCTCTCCATTTACTATTTACGAAACGGCATCAACCGTGCTAATTAGATAATAACATCGATGAAATGTGTTGATACAAAAAATATAGAGTTTTTAAACAGCGTGAATAATTACACTACCCTATCACTGATTTTATCATCCAAACACGAACTTCGTGGTGCAATCATCAGATTTGTTGTTTCACGCGATCGCGATAAGATGAAAGGTCAAAATTAATTAACAGATATGTCCCGTTAAACAGTAATGCCAGCTAAAATAACATTATGCGAAGCATAATTTCAAACTAATAATTCATGTAACACTGCTCGCTGCAGGACTCACTTTGATGAGAAATTTCGTTCATTGGCTTTTACCACATCAAAGCGGATCAAATTGAAAAGCACAAACCAACAAATTTAACGGATTGCCTTCATGAACGCCGCCGTTTTAACAGAGTAGAAATTCGCGTCTCCCTCTCGAAAACCGCTATAATCGCGCTACTCATTCAGCATCATCGAAGCAAAGAATATTGACGAATCTGAATGGCTTCAGAATAAGAGACCGTTTTTAATGCCTCCCACACATCTCCAAAGAAGCGACTCACTTTGATATCAAACGTGACGCAAATCGACGATCTTCGTAAAACGAACGAGGGACTCGATGTTGCGTGCCGGTTAATTAACGAGACTAATTGGACTTTTACTTCCTCGGTAAAACGATAATTAATTGGATTCGCGGATCGAAGTGATTGCTCGCTCGCGTGCAGCCAAATGAATGCCGCTATTCCGGTTCACGCAGTTATTGCCTTTCGATATCTCGATGTCATGAAACGAACGAACGAACGAATGCCGCGGCAAAAAGATTCGCGTATCATTCGATTGACAATACGATCTTTGGCCGTTTCCGGGCCGGGGTCACTTCACTTTGATTCTTTGATCTTGATTTATGGACTGCCCGCGAAATTCACTCTATGATCGAATTGGTTCTTGTATTCGCTACGCGAATTTCAAGCGCGTCGACATGCGGCTTTTTGGGAAAATTCCAACAAACAAACTAGCCGTGACTGTGTCCTCAAGTTACGCTTCGTAAACGTTGGAAACGATCACTCTAAATATACTCTCTAAGGAAATAGAGACAACATATATTGATATAATTAAAGTGACAAATCACTGTTCAGTTTTTAACATTTAACATTTGAAAAAAGAGCTATAGAATTATAGTTTATATTACTATATATACTATATATTAATTTATTATATAAGATCATCTTAGTTTATATATTTTGAAATTGCAACATAAAATTTTATTACTTTGCAAAATGGCAAGTAAGAAATATAAAAATAGACGAGAATTGAACAATATACGAGAGAGAAATAAGGATTAACTTCTATTATTCCTCTCTTATAAATCAACATCTTTATCCTTTTCTACTCTATTTTCTCACTTTCTTTTTCTTAGCTATTAAGTATATCCCTTATATTGCTTAAGAACAAAACTTACTTGGAAAATGAGTTGTCACTTTCTTATTTTTCACGCCCTGTCTGTGAAGAATAAAATGAATTATGGTTTCCTTTATCACTGTTCAAGAAATAACATTGTTTGATATAATAATAAATCGTTATCTCTACATCTGATTTCTATACATTCTCTATTTAGTAGCAATTTATAAAAACAACGGATGATTGAATGTCAAAAAGAATTTTTCTTAATTTACATTATCGCACACTTTTATATTGCTAAACGTTACTTTAATATACATATATATATATATATATATATATATATATATATAATCTAATTTTAAACTTTATTTCTTATTTGTTTATCAAATAATTATGAATATCACAAATATTTTGTTAAAAAGATAATGTATAAATTTTTCAAGTAACAATAAAAAAACTAAAAATCAATTAATGTATTTATTTTTAAAAAATTATATTGACGATGATAAAGATGATGATGACTGTAAAATACTCCGAATTTATCAAACATCTGAGATTACAATTATAAAAAAAAGATACAAAAGATCACTATCGTGCGAATGTTATAACACGTTCATGCCATCTCATCATCGTGATTACGTCATTTCTTTTATCGATGATTCATTCATATATTCACCATACATAACCGTACCATTCATAGCATCGAAAACTTTTCTGTGAATTATATCAAACAGGAAGAACATAAGTCAAAGATAGCTACTACTCGCTACTCCACATGCGAACGGCGACTGCACCGAGGTCAAGGCACTCGGTAGTTCACCATATTGCTGCCTACATCGGTCAACACGAGCACTACCAGCAACGTCCGTTCTCCATTTTCTTCCAAGGATATTCGAAACTATTAATCGATACAATGCGCAAATACGATTGTCACAGAAGACAACGGATATCGTCCGCATCTTTTGCACCTTAACGATTCAATGATGGATAGCAATCACAAGTACTGTATCGAGCGACCTCCCACACATCAAAGAAATTAACAATAATAACGATCGAAAAGCAGAGAAACCAGGAACCGTTGCTGCACGTTGCTCCGCACTGTGCCGCAACGGGACCACAATCAAGATGGTCGGCAACATTTTACCGGTTACCGTCGCGATTTAGTGATGACGTCGACGATCACGACGAATGCGACAAAGGTCCCTTACGTTTACGAGGATCACGGTCGATGGTCCGCCGACGTTCAAAGGGGGGACGAACTTGAAAGACAAGATACACCACCACGACCAACTGTGACCAGCACCTACACGTCGTTTCACGGGACGCGGTAACGAGATGCAGGACGTAGCGGCGGCGGCAGCAGCACTAGCACCACCACTACAACCGGCGAGGGTTGTACTCTCGAAGACCCGGCGGTTTCCTTTCTCAAGATGTATCAGCCGAGACTATGTCACCGCGACTTTTCTACAAGACGAGTGGCGCGTATTTCTCGACCGCGACGACTCTCGGCGCGACGAAGGTCGCGATCGATCAGTACTTTTCGAAAAAGACACCCGCGTGCGAGAGGAACGAATGATACAAACTACCACCACCACAATTACGACCACCGCGCCGGCTACAAGTCGTTTCACACGTTGGTGCACCTGCAGCAGCCGCAGCAGTGGCAGCACCATCAGAGAGGAGAACGATACGTCGCTAGGACGCCCGGAAAGTCCCGGCTATACCATCCCCGTCCCTCCCACTTGCCACCCTTCCCGCGTCTTCCTCTCTCCTTCTATCATCCCTTGTGACGTCACGGGAATGAAGTCGGGGATCGATCCCGAACGCCCACCTCCAGGCTCGCATTCTCTCTCTCCCGAACGGTACTGACCGGATAGAAAACATTCGACCGTTTTCCTCGACGACCTCCAGCGACCTCCCGAATGTATATACGCAGCCGGTGACACGCACCACGCACAACGGAAGGGCGTAATTCCTCGCCGGATGGAGTGCAACGGCGAATTTGTGGTTGCAGCGCGAACCCATGAAGGGATGAAGCGGCACGCGGGAAAATAAAAGATGATACAAAGGGATGAAACGTGTCCTGCCGACAGACAAGTTTCACAGAAGACATTTTCGCGCTTGAAACCGATTAGTTTTGAATTCCTGAATAAACAAATATTATTAAATATTTTCTATGTCTGAAAGAAAGTGTTTTTTATTACTATCATTGTATTAATCAAATATATCTGGACGTGATATTTTACTGTGAAGACTTGCGTGAAGTGCACTTATCCTCGTGCGATTTTTTTGTTCGTTTGTATGTTTATAAATTTTTTCAAGAAACAGAGGAAATTTTTTCCTACAATATATGTTACATAAAAAATATATAGCGACGTATATCTAACAAATAATTATATAACATAACTACATAAAGAATCACAGACGTGTTCTTTTCTCGCGAATGAAATTCGCAATTTTTTTTATTATTCAAATCCATGCAAGGAAAGAAAATTACACTTTGTATCCCTGTCTTGAATATCCAATTTATTAAATTAAATAAAACATTTAATTAGAGTAAAAATATTCAAATTGCATATTTATATTTAAAGAACTACTTTTTAAAATATACTCGTTATTAATTACTTCTAAAATCAAATATTAATTAAATCAATACATCATTATATATCGAAATTTAATTATCAAACTTGCTGGCTGGTTCCACTGAAATTTTCGCGTCAATCTATAAAATATGTCAATAATTCAAGACAAAATTAAACAATAAAAAAAGACCCTCAAGAAAAAGTTGCCCCAATTATCCTTTCTTTTGACAAATGTATCGATCTTATGTGTCAATATAAACTTCTCAAGCATAGTCGCGTGATAACATATTGGCACGTGTATCCGACAACTAATAGAAATACTGCACAAGATTAACCAATTTTGCGAGATCAATTATCGCAAGCGCAGATAATGCACGTAATGACATAATTAATTAAGGATAAAACTAGTCAGATAGCCGGATCGTTGTTCTGCCTCCATTATGAGGCCGGAATGCGTTGGCATGACTCTCAATTCCAAACATCGAACATTCAAATCTGCATCTGTGGGTCGGTTAATCTGCATAGATATTGCGCCGTGCAACGCGCGCGTGGAAATTCGGCAAACTATTATTCTACTTCCCCATCAGGAATTCTTTTGTCCCCGGAAATCGCTTGTGCGCCAATTCGACGTTCAAGTGACATTAAAGAAAGGATAATGTCCTCGCTCGTCGTCTTTTGATCCCTGATTTTTCGCCGCTTCATCTCGGAGAGAAGATCCAGCGAAATCGGCCGTGTACGGGCTGAGAATAAAGGGAAAAAGAAAATCTCGCGCGCGTTCGACCGAAAAGAAATGCTGAAAGAACTCGATCCCCGATTTTTGCCTATCGTTTAATGGCAAGATAACGGAAAGAGCACTGAACCCGCCGAAGGAGGTTTAGCAGCATCGTGTAAATACAGAGATTCATTATGTATTATAAATACGAAGCTGGATTTAGCAACGTCATGTAAATACAGAGATTTCGTTATTCCCAACGTTTTAAGTAGCACGTGCATAAAAATAAGTATATGCAATAATTAAGTAAAGTAAGTAAAAAATAATGTTGTATTAATAGCGTTAGATCTTGGTAATAATATTGTTAAATAACGAGATTAAATTTAAATGAATTATAAAAATTAATAAAAAATAAATATTTATTTTATGAAATAAGAGCATGATGTACAGAATTAGCAAGATTACTTCTAATTAGACTAATGTTGTTAACACAACATCATTTTTATTATTTTAGGATAAAGGTAGCGAATATGGAATAGGGGCTTATTTTTTAAACAAAGCGTTGTATTCTAGTGGCAATCACTGGAAGTTGTTGCAATTGTTATCAAACGTGCCATATTAAATAATAAACTCGATGCGACGAATTTTTCTAGTATCAGGATTTGTTTATTTTTGTTGTGTCTGGAAATGTGATAGCACTATCTTAAAAAGTGTTCTTACAAGCTGAATGTAAGTTATTTAATGTTTATAGAACATAGACGCTTTTAATAATATTGCATGAATAATTATGCCGTTTAGTTGCGATTTGTAACTCTTTATTGAAATGGGAAGAGTTTGTGTGTCACATATTAAGATGGTTGGTAACATGGAATAATTAAATTATTATGGAATAAAAAGTAGAGAATATAACGTTTTTGTTCTTTTTATAAATAATAAGGAATATTTTTGATATTAATGTTTATTTTAATAATTTAACGATTTAGAATTTGATTTTATTTTCCATGTTCATAATGTAATTTTATTTATGTGCTACATTGTATAGTAAACATATGATTTTTAACAGTTTCTATTTCAATTACAAAAAAAATAAATTTGCACTTCATTTTTTATGTTATTTATTATTGTTCCTCAAATTTGAATAGTATTCCATATTATATCCCTTTTTTTACGCCCCTCATTTTCTCACTTTTTAATTTTTTGTAAATATTGAAGTTGGACTTAAATTTCGGAGACTTTCGTTTATTGGATGTTATAGCTAACATATTGCTTAAAAGTTCTACGTTTATTAGAAGCCTTAATATGTATTTGTGTCGAAGTAATATTAATTTAAAAATTGATATTCCATATTCGCTGCCTTTACCCTATATACTTTACACGAAAGATAAGCTATGATTCAGAACAAGATATGACAGCATATAAAATATAAAAATAATTATATCGCATATATAAATCATCAGTTTAAGATGTGAATATTCAAATGCAAGGGAAATTTATTATTTTATTCTTGCGTTGCGTTATTGCAATATTGCACATTTTCAATAACTAAGCTTAGTCAGTAAGTCCTAAATGCAATGCAATTTAGCTCGCGTAATTCTCTGCTCATGTAATTCTGTCGAGAATCAAAGAGAACTTTCTTGTAAGATTTTCTGTGATGTGCAGAGCACTTTCTGTACTACTCTCGAAGCTATAAAATTCTAATGCAATGCAGCAAAGCAACGTCATGGATTTTACATGAATGACCGTAAAGATGCTTGAACTGAGTTGAAATAAATAGAGACTGAGTCTCATATTTTGCAACATTTTGTTTTCTCGCGCGGCTATTTTTCTCCCCGGTGTCCTCATTTACAAAGTAAAAGATACTCTCGAGACAACAACGGCTGTTTTAAAATTTATCCAACAATTTAGACAACGCAGATAGATTACTCGATTAATGTCCGTTTTCATGAACAGGTAGATTAACTTTAATCTCGATTCAACTTACGTTTCATCTTTTTTTAATTTGTAGAACTAGTAAAAGATGAAGAGTAAAGTGAATTGAGATGAAAGTTAATTTATGTTGATGGATACGGACGCAAAAGGGCACAAGCACCCGTGAGTGAAGTATAATATGTTGTATTATGTTAAAAATTGAACAAAATAATAAAACATTTTACATTAAACTTCAAATAAATTTTATTGTGCAACTTTATTGTGTAAGAAAGTACTGTGGAAATTATAATTAAAAAAAATTACGTACAAACTTAATTTAATATTAAGTAATTTATAATTGTAACGATATTATGTGACGCTGTATTATCGACAACATGCTTTGCAACGATGTTCTCTTCCGTGTAGGCGATTTGACGCATCTCACAACCGGAAGAGCGTGGGAGTACAAAAGTGCATCGGTCGATGAAGCGACGTCTTACGCATCGGCCGAACAGTTTACCGGGATGCAATGTCAGTGACCTTATTTATTGCAGTCTAAACGAGCGATTAATTACTTTATTCGTGCGGAAAGATCTACCGGGAGGTAGAGGCGTGATTCTGTCCATTTAATAATTCGAGATAATATTACTCTTATATTCTGTTAAATGTCTGAAATCATGTCAGACATTAACGCGCAACATTTCTCTCTAAATGAAAATTAAAAGGGAAAGATTGTGAGCTATATTTCAGAGGGATGTACCGATCTAATAGCGACAGAAAAATTCTTCAGTTTTTTTTTTGTTTTATTGTTTTTCCTTATTATATTAATGACTTAAACATTTATGTATTTATGTATTTCTAAATTGTTTTCGCAATTATCTTTATACTAGTTTATTTATTTTTATACTTTGTTTAGCTTTTGCCTCAAGTTAATAAAATACATCGCTTTTTAATAGAAAAAAATTTTTGCTAATAAATATGAAATATATATATTAATAATAAATACACAAATATAAATATAGATTTATATTCATTGTGATATCATATCGCGTTATGAAAAACGAAGTAATTTAATTAAGAATGGAACAGTTAAATTCTTAAAATTGATAAACTTTTTGAACAGCATCAATTTAACATATTGTTTCCGGCATTCTTAAACAAAAACAAATAAGCTAAATAAGCTTTCAAACAAGAAACGAGAAGGAACGTATAACACTGGATAGCACTGGATATATTAAAATGCGGCCTTTGAAGAGCGATGTAACTTCGTCGAATAAAGAAAGTGTTAAGAATCAAAAGCGCATTTGCGTATTGACGAAAGATCACATCGTTTCAAGTGACGAAGTAAGCGCGTCGCGGTTAATCTTAAAATTTAGTCAGCGGATGATGTTATCTTTGATTTACCGCGTACTGCTTGCATGAAAACGATTTAGTGAAAGAACGGCTAAATAGTAAGCAAGCGAAAGAAAGAGACTAAGTAAACGCGAGACCAAAATTGGGTGTTTATACATCTATTATGTATGCGAAAGAGAGATCTCGTAGTAGTTGCGGAAAACAGCAAATCCACGTAAGACCTCCGTGTCTTAGTGCCCCACTGTCTGCAGAGCCGAAGAAGTACAACGAAGGGAGCAACGTTTCTCTCGCTCCCCCTCGTGTTGGCGCGAACGTGCCCCGACGCGATGCACCCATCTCCGCGTCTTAAGAGGCTCATTCAAATGCACGGTCATACGCAGCCGTGTCGTGCGGTTCGTGCATATCGTCTAGACCGAATTATAAGCTGCAAAACACACCCTCGCTCAGGATTATTTGATGAAAAAGCGCCTGGGCTTATTCTCATGACTTCCCGCTGATTCAACAGAACGATAAATGCAAACGATCTTTCTCTTCTCTTGATGGCTTGAATTCAATGAGTTCACGTACCGCAATACGAGTTATTAGTAGCTTCACTAGTTCTTTTGAATTGAATCAATTACTTATGCGGTTTTCGTTCTAGATTCTTTTCAAATTTCAACATTATTTTTATTCTACGAGAAAAAACCGCGATTTAAATTAAAATGTTAACAATTTTTTTCTAAAATGTTGTTTGTAATAGATTTTAGAACATCAAGTGTAGATTTATCTAGCATTCTTCGTAAAGATAAAATAAATCAAGAGCCAACTTACCACCCCCCTTTCGCCGACGGCCGCGTTGCTCCTCGTTGTTCCATCGGGCGTCGTTGCAAACGTAATTCCTGGCACTGTTTCCACGGCGGGAGATTATCACGGAATCCTTAGGCAGAGGAGGCAGAGGTTTGTTAGCGTCGTACTCCTGCTCCGAACAACTACCGTCCGAGCGACACTTCGAAGACGGATCCACGTTATGAGTGACGTACGAAACGTCCGGAGTTCCGTCGTGTCGATCTTGCTGCAAAAACACTGAGTCGGTATCCGAGGTGCTGTCCTCGCTTCTGTGTCGTCTGGTAGGCGGCTCGGGTGCCGTTCCACGCTTGGTCGGCCAGTTGCCAGCCGTTAAATCCGGTCCGGCGTTCGGTTGATTAGAGAAACTGACTCTCTTGGGACCGGTGCTTCCGTATTCTACCGACTCTCCCCCTATCAGACTTCCTCTCTTGAATATAGGATGTGGTCGAGGTCTGACTTCGCCGTCGTTGCCATCTTCCTCGTAAACTCCGCCGACTTCTGACTTTCTCGCCGGAGACGTGCCGGTTCTTCCATCCGCGACAGATTTTCTGCACGTCATGTGAGGATTAGCACGCTCGATGTCACCTCTATGGAAGTGTGGGGAAGCACTCTTCGATCTCTGCACGTCGTATCCCGCAAGATCACGTGGATTTATAGACTTCATCGACATTTCCTGACGATCCCGCAGCGCCTGCTGCGGCCTGACTATCAATACCGGTTGATTCTGGCCCTTTTGAGCTTGCATTAATAGTTTTCCGGTTGGACTCATCTTGACACGTTGCTGCACGTTATTCCAATAAGATCCGTCTCTGTGAATAACGGGACCGAATGCTGCCGCGTTAGGACTGAATTGATTCGGCAACGCAGTCGACATTGCAGGGCTTTCAGTTCTCGTCTTGTGATGAATTTCGTGCAGTCCGTCCTCCATCAAATTCTGTTCGTAGATCCGCCGCTGCTGCTCCTCGTCCAATTTCTTCAACTGCTGCCAATACACCGCCTCTCTCATCTCCGGCAGATCGATCTTCGGCGCGATTCGCCTCGGATCGGAGTTCGCCGACGAAATGACCGACTTCCGGTGCGCCTCTAATGCCTTTTGCTGCCAATAAAATGCTTCCAAGTGCTGCCTGGTCTCTTGCTTTGAGGGCGACAATAGTCCGCAAGTCGGATGACTTTGCTGACCACACGTCGCGTCGGCAACTCGTTGAACATACGTTTCTTGATCTTGTCGCGACTGCTGTTGTGATTGAGACTGGCGTTGACGTTGCTCGTAAATCGGTTCGCGCTGAAGCGAACTCGGGCTTATGTACATCTTGTCTTGACTCGACATTGGCGACGACTGCTGACTTTCCAACGACGATGCTGCCGTCGGAGTTCGCTGATGCTGAACGGCATCGTGTCGCCGTTGTTGATAAATATCTTGAACCGCATTCGACGATTCGCATATCGGGGATCGTGCCTCTCCTTTCCCCGGTTCATTAAGCATTTGTTTAGTCTCCGAGACACATGACTGTGGACTTTGCGATGTCGAATTACGACCTTGAACCCGAACTATTCTCTCATCGATGTCGCGGCATGGCTTGGTCGAACCGTACGGATCGGGTGGCGACAATTGATCGTTCTCGCGTCCGCCTTCTTTCTTCTCCGAGGCTACTGTATTGCTGCGAGAGGGACTCGGCTGTCCACGGTGTCCGTAAATCGGCTCGGGACGCGAGATACCTTTCGAGAAGCCGCAAGACAATACACTCCGTTGTCCCATAGATCTTCCCATTCCGGTAGTGGAAGAATTCTGGCCGCCGTACTGATTTCGCACTTCAATTGGAACGATGCCAGAGATACCGTCGCGCGAATCCGCTATGGGAACAGGCGATTCCGCGTCGCAGAGTCTGGCCTCATTAGATGGCCGAGAAATTCGAGCCTGGCAGATGGTTTCTCGCTTGGGCGAAGCTATCAAGATTTGATCGTCGGGCTGTGATCTTCTGGCTCGAGAACCCGCTAATGGGGACGTCGCTATTGTCATGCCAGGTTTCGACGGTGATACGCTCTGAGTAGACGATTTCTCAACTTGATTACATGCTAATGAATCTTTCTTTAAACTTGTGTCAGCATTTTCGTAACTCTTTAAATAATCTTCGCGCGATTTCTTGATTTCTCGTTTCGATTCCGTACGTACATTTTCATTATCCTCGCAACACTGGAAAGAACAATTCTTCGAGGGCGATTGTCGATTCGATGAACATTTTTGTTCAAAGACCAAGTCATCTTTTTTCTCCGGCGATTTTTCCACTATACAATCTGATGTTTCCGTGCCCGTAAAATGTTCCTCACGACACGGTGACGGCGGAGTCTCATCATAAACGTGTTCTTCGATGTAGTTACCAGATGGCTGGGAAGTTTGACCTCCGTTCTCGTAAATCCTTTCACGCGCATCTTCGAAGAGCGGTCGGTCGGCAGGCGAAGCTCGAGCGCTGCTACGAGGCGAGTTCAAATAATACTCGCCGCTCTTCGAACTGGAAGGTGAAAACTCGCTCTTCTGACTTGAGTTAGGTGTGCAACTCGAGTCGCCATAATCACCGGACTTTTGACTGGAACCGGACGATGGATACTTTGGGCTTCTTCCAATCAGCGGCGCTCTTTGATTTTGATTCACGATCGGTTGTCGAGTAATTTTAACTTGCGCAGGAACCGACTGCGGATGAATTAAATCCGCCTCAAGATTTCTGTCATTCTGGTAAAGTCCGGATTGATTCCGGTAATCAACGTTGTCAGCAACATCCAAACCACCGAGATTGTTGCACAGCTGATCAACGTCGTCCTGGTAATTTTCGTAGTTTGACAATTCGAGTCGCGACTGTGGGATCTCGGGTAGCGGCCTGTCGACAGGATGGATAGCTCGTGATCGTACGAAATACCGTTCACTGGGCGGCGCCGAGATTCGACCGGAGGCACCGTGATTCCTTTGAAAGAGATAAGTACGCGCGCCATTATTCGATTCTTGCAGACTGTGTTTGCGCTCCAGATGGCCGTATCGCCGGCTGTCCTGCTCTTCGCGTCTCTGCCTCTGCTCATATTTTCTGATGTCGGGCGAGATGCCGAATTGTCCGCTTCGCTCCAACCATCTTTCGTCCGGCGCAATCGAGCTAAGACTGGAGTCAGCGGTATACGACCTTTGACCTCTACTTCTCTCGCGAAGAAGTCGTGTATCATCCGTCTGCAGGAAGTGATCGGGCGTACTGGTGATTGGTCCCTGCTCGGGAAACAATTCGCGCTTGATCTCATCTAATCTTTCTTCGATGATGGAGCCGTTCAGACTGTTGTCTAATTTGACATTTCTCTTGATGTCCTCATTCAAGTTCATTGTATCCGGCGATCTTGTGTAATTTCCATTTTGCTGATAACGAACGAAATGTCGTTCGTCATTCCTCTTTCGCTCCTTCTGTTCCTTCTTCTTGTAATCTTTTCGAGAGTCCTTTGGAGAGAAGATAGCCGGTAAAAGACGTCGAAAGCCGAGCTTCTTCTTCTGCTTCTCTTCCTTCTTCACTTTAGACGATCCCGCCTCCATCGCGAATTCTTTTATAAGATTTGCGTAACCGTCTCTACCACAACTTCGAACAACGAAGATTGTCGGATCAATGGATTCCTTCGAATTAACTACCGTAAAAGAATTTGAAGTTTTATCGTTTCTCTTTTCAGTTGAATCTTTCCCATCGGTAAGAAGTATCTCGTTTCTTACTTTCTTGATATTCTCTTTATAGTCATTCTTCACTTTGCTTGAATTCGGATCGCTAGTAACGCTAGTTGCGTCACTTCTAATATTTTCTTCTCTTAAGTTCAGATTTTCGTAAACTATCGTCGTTGTCGTGAAAGTTGTACTGGCTCTCTCTACTTCTTTATTCCACTGAACACAATCTTTATCTTCCTCGCCGTAAATTCGATCGAATTCATCGATATCGTTATTATCCGTCTGTATATCGTCTTCTTCATAAGCCACCTGAACGATATCTTCATCGACTGCCTTGATTCTATCCTCCAGACACGAATCGGAATCGACAGTGCTCACGGTACTGTTTTCAAGGATCTCCTCCGAAGTTCGTTTCTTCGATTCATCGATCGACGTTTGCCTCTCCGTGAACTTCGCTTCCGGATGCTTCCGATCGAAGAGCAGCTGGGCGTCGCGATCCTCGACGATACTTTCGCGCGAAGACACGCTACCAAACTCCTCGACGTAAGACGACTTCGAAGATTCCGAAGAATTCCGTTGCAAGCGATTATCCAGAAAGTCCCCGGACCACCTTTTCTCCACCTCCGTCACTTTCTCGCTGTACTTTTGTTTGACGGCGATCTTACTCGACGGTCGCTCGTCGGTCTCGCTGGCTCTGTCGTTGTCAGACGTGTAATCGAGATCGGTTTCCAACAGTCTCTTCTCCTCGATTTTCAACCGCTTATCCAGGTTGTGCCTCTCGAGAAAATCCTTGTCGAATCCGGAACTTAATCTCTCGCTGCAGTTCGGCTCCGAGATAATCGGCGGCTTCAGAGCACAATTCGCTTGAAGACCCAGCAGCTTCTCCTTGTAACTTTGCGCGGTACTGGCATGAATCTTCGTACGCAAATTCTTTTGAAGATCGTCGATAGTCGCTTGACTCTTCTTCAGACGGTCCCGCACGTCTCTATCAACTCTTGCGACTCCTTCACGGCTTTCAACGTCGTCCTGCTTCTTAATCTCGTCCGATTCACGTTTACAATTCTTATTTGTAACTTCAGACGTCTCATTGTGTTTATCGATTTCAGCGGAGCTTATACTGCCGTCACCTTTTTTATCGGCCGCATCTTCCGTCTCGAAAAGTTCTTCTTCAGCTTCCTCTTGCTTAACCTCAGCCACTATCTTGTCAACAACTTTTTCCCCTTTCGACAATAAATCTTCTGAAAATTCTGCTTTCTTGGAGGAGACCGAAGTCGCTATCAAAGATGAATTGTGCTCATTTTTAGTTACAGATTTTTCCGGGATCTTCGATGGTAACTTGTTCTTCTTGACAATCGCATTCGTCGAATTTAAACCTCCGATCACGATGCTATCGATTGATGGACTTTTAGCGAACTTAATCGGCTTGATCCTAGTCTCCTCGCTCGAAATACTAATACCGTTGCTCTTCCGGTTCTTCGGAATAGGAAGTTTCGATTGGCTATCCGACACGATGGCCTTAGGAACAATATCTTTTGATGCGTTTTCCGGTATCGAGACTCGAAATCTATCGTCACTCGCTGATTTCGGCTGCTCGTCTTTCACACATTTGACAACATTCGATTTCGTCTCCGAACTTAGAGACAGTTTTCTTGAAGTCTCGTTTTTTGTTAATAATACTTCGCGCAATCCGTTCGAAGATTCGAGGACGATTTTTTCGACAGTAACTTTATCGACCGACAAAACTCGCACGTTTTCTTCTTTTTCGTCACCCTCAAATGAGTCCCGATTATTCCGCACATTCGTTTCCGAGATATTGCTACCGAAGACTCCCTCCTTCGACTCCATGCTGGTTTGTTGCGCACCGTTCTCCTTTTAAGAGCGCCTGAAAGAGTTTCATTGTGATCTTCTCGACACGTCCGAGGCATGTGGTTTACAAAATAATAAACAAGTTTAAAAGTATAAGTAAAATAATAATATAAATAAAATTTAAAACAAATTAAAAGTATAAGTAAAAAATGAAACGAAAAATGCTACATATTTTTAAACATGAGACAAAAAAACTTTTATTTTTATAACGTCTAAATAAAATAAATTTTATAATATTAAAATAAAATATAGAAATAGTTGCGAATAAGTATCGAGATGATCCACTCGGTTTTTTACTTGAAACATATTGCCTATCTACAATAATTTATCATCTCGTTTTAAAAAATTTTTACACGTATCGCATATGTTATTACACGGCGATGCAATAAATAATAATCACCACGACGCTTTCGCTATAAAAAAGGTTAGATCAAAGAATCTGCCATTAAAAAATATCGAACACAAGTGGGACACCCATTTAATGCTATTATCTTTTATATTCGATGTACAATTCCAGACGCCGGTGTCGACACAAGCATCGAGAGAGTACAAGGGACTCGAGATAACTAAATAAGTGCCTGCGTGGTCGTCCGAAATTTTCTCATTAGTCCATCGTGACTGCGGGCTGCCACGCCGATGTTTGACCCGGTCAAGTACGTGGTGCACGTACGCGGCCATGTGCGCACCAGCCGCTCGTGTATACACTCGCGAGCACGTGCCAGCGCTCCCGGATCGCGCCAATAAACCCCGCGCAGTGTAGCCTAAATGTGTGTTCTAAACATCGAAGCGGAAAATCTCCTCGGTTCGCAGCCTTCGCGTTCGCGCGCAGTCAACGTCTCTCTCTTTCTCCGTCTCTCGAAAGGTGCCGCGGTAGCGCGGAGTCGCAAAGTGCAACGACCGTGACGAATTCGTTCGGGGACGTACAAAGCGTCTAAAACGAGAATATACAACGTGCACGGTGCTTCGAATCCCTTTTTCTCCGTGATACCGTTATGCTCACTTCCGCCCGTATTTTTCCCCCTCTCAGAATGACGTAAGCGTCAAGGATACACACGAAAAGGGGAGAAATAGAAATACATTTAGTCACGTGGGGCATAAGTCCTCCGAAGAATGTTTAATTATATATAAGCAAGTTATTTTTTAAGCATTAAGTACGCAAATTAAGGGCAAAGCATAGACTCTTGCCGAAGGGTGCGGCCACACTATGCGCGATTCGTGGTGATTCGCGTTCTTTTCGTCAAAAAAATCGCTAGCGAATTGATATCAATTGACACGAATAATATTAAACGACGAGTGCAAATTCGACGAATATGTCCATTTGCATTGTTTGCCAATCTTGTATGAATAAAAAATGCGAGTTTTGAACTGTCACGAATCACGAATCGCGCATAGTCTGACCGCACCCTTATGCGTACACTATGCGCGATTCGTGACAGTTCAAAACTTGTATTTTTTATTCGCGCATAGTCTGGCCGCACCCTAACGCATAAGGCATTAAAAAAAATCAACAAATCAGAATATTTTATTTCCTTCTTTTCATTGAAATGAAGGACTGTGATTAGTTGATTTTCTTATGTCCTATGAGTTATACAAGAATCTGTGTGCTCCAGCTCTAATTTGGTGCCTTTACTTTTAATTAATTTCTGCAAATTCACTACTGGCGATGGAAAGTGAGTTTTGTATGATTATCCCGAAAGATGAAAATCGTGGATTGACCCTGATCAATCATCGACGTCGACCGCGAAACTCAATATTCATGCAAAAAAAGTTTTTATGTGCAAAGATAAAGGAATCGAATTAATTTATACATCTAATATAAAACCTTGTGTCCATGATGTTCAAAGAAATCGCTCCGAGATCTCGGATGAAGAAATAATCCATCACATTGGTCAATTGGCCTAAATGTTCAAATGTGATTTGTCCCTCCGTCCGAGACATCGGAGCGATTTCTTGTATCGCAAACACAAGACTTGATACATTTGATTAAAATTGAAGGAAGGAAAGAAAATCCCAAAATAGTAAAAAAAAGGACGAATATTTTTATGTAAAAGGTAACGACAAAAATAGAAAAAAAAAAGTAAAACTTCTCGTATATATAAACAAGAATACGTATAAACACGTATAAATATGAAAGAAGAAACACAAAAAGATTCATTTCGTTCGAGAAAGAATTACGTGACGGAATACTTTTACCGCGCAAAAGGGGCGAAAATAAAATCGATAAGTGAGGTATGCGTGGAATCCTTTTGCCTAATTTTGCGATCGTAATAACGCTAATCGATCGCGCAGTCTGCATTGTGTCACGTAACACTCATTTAATGGCACGTTAACCCCGAAACTACGGCAATATCCAAAATGAACTACTTCTTCCCACGAACATTATATTCCCGTTTGCCGGAAGAAGGGAGACACTCACTATTAATCTGGCATCAATACGTTCAATATCGCATAAATCGGCAAACAACTGACGAACGCGATTGTCCTCTTCTTGCGACTATCGGTCACGAATGTCTATCACACGTATGCAAACTCTCGTATTCACCCAGAGGTTCATTAGCCGCTCACGATTACGGAATTAATGAAACGATTCTTCCATAAGTATTTCCGCTCCAATAATTCGCTTCTTTCTGCTCTTACGTTTTTCGCGCTTAAAGTGGAACTTCGAGACGATGTGGACGACGAAAGACTAAAGAAAAAGCGTGTTAGTGTTTGTCACGATGCACCTTCGAGTGCATCTAATTCCGATGCAACGCGTGACACTCCGAGTGAGTGCACTTGCACGTTCCGGTCCGAGACCGCGCGCGAATAAAACTTAACATTGTTAGTCGCACAACGGCGCGTCGCAACACCGACGTTTCCCGGAAAACGTTTACAATCGACTGGCCAGGATTCGCGCATTATTTGCATTACTCGCGAACGCGTGGACGGCGACATGGGAAAGAACGAGAAGCGAGAGAAACGTAATACACAGGCGAAACCAATACACCGGTATTAACTTACGATATGATCATTTCGCAAAATATCTGCTTGCTATCGCCGCCGATTACGTAAATAATTCGCTAACGTGGCATGGCGTGTGCGTAATCATGATGCAATTGCAAGGATACGCTCGTGTGATGACCAAGTTCTTTTTACGTAGCTCAAATACACGATGTTTTATTTAACCAAAATAGTAACGTACCACGTGCGTGTGTTATGAGAAAAATAAGAGGCAACGAAACATTACGCAATAAGGAAATAATGTTCGCTTAAAACACGTCATACGTGAATAACGAAATAACAGTATTATTATACGATAATTTTAACTTCCACAAATGTTTACAAATTCGACTTATATTTTATACAAAATTATTATTCCGATCTTTATATTTTCATTTAATTTCTCTAAAAGTTCGTGCTAAATCATAATCAGAACAAGAAGTGCAAACGTTTAGGCAAAGAGTTGAAGGAACTTTGAGACGTCCGCAATTATGCCCATTGCCTCTTTAAAGATTAATTTATATCTGCCGACGTAACTAGCTTCGCGGTGTAATGACTGTACGATGAATGCAAAAAAGGCTGAAGACGATAGATTAGCAGATAACGACGGCAAGTAGTATATGCGAGAATAACGCGATAATAACGCGGAAATGCCATCATCCTTTATCCGCGTTTCATGATCATCAGCCAGAGAAGTTGAACGGCGAACTGGCGTGACAAGTCGGCCGCGATCGGGACACAGAAATAAACGGAACTGAAGAACAAAGCCGCACAAATTGACAGACGCGCTTTGTTCGGCCAGCGTCACTCGCTTAATTATCGCGATACTCGTTATCTAATTATCGTCATTAGATAGCAATGGCTTCCAAGTGAGCCATTCGGAAGTGGCCCTTTGGAGTTTGCCGACTCACGGAGCGTAGATTCGACGGCGGATTGTATGCGTAGAAAAATCGTAGAGGATCACCTCTTTTATAACAACGTGACCGTCCTCGAGATTCTACACTGAAAAAAGAATTTTGGTACACACAGAAAAATATCATTCTATCCGCTAAGAAAAGCGATTGCTCAGTTTACTTTTCTTCTTTTAAATAACAGTTATCTTCACGAAGAATTTTCTTGATAATTGTCTTAGAATATATTTGTCGCAAATTAAAAAAAAAGCTCGTTATCATGTACTCAAAATAAGAATTAATTTTCTGATGAATAATATTATAAAATTATATCAAAGAAATATTTAATAATAATTAAATCAAATTTTTGTTTTAACTTAATATTCTTGATTGAACTATTAAGCTTATTAGGATTCAGAATATATTTTGAATAAATTTGATGCTTGGTGAACTTGTGATAGATTTGCGTATAAACTTTGAAATATTTGAAACAAGTAATCTTTACTTAAATACAGAATGTATTTTTCTATGTGTAATAATAATCAAGCTTAGATGATAGTCACTAATGCTTGTAAAATAGTTTCAATTAAATGTTTGATTAATACTGGACCGGGAATATTGGATTAATATTGGATCAAATAAATGCTAATTTTATTTCGTGATTATTATCAAACGGTTGGTTACTATTATTATGCTTGGTAATACTTACTAAGTATTGTATCAATATACTAAACAAAATACGTTTGGTGGTTATTATCAGGTTTCTTTTTTCAGTGTAACGAATTCTTTTATGCGCCGTAAAACCGATGAGAGAATTTTCCGATATGTTCGATATATCGAAAACTGTTACACACGAAAGTATCTTGTCAAACACAAGCAGTAGGAAAAAACTTTCAGAAATTAGTCTCTTGAATTTTAAAAGAAAAATCCATTCTTTTAAAGTTTTCTAAAATAGGTTTTTTAAAGCCCAAGACCGCATGAATTATATTTATCAGTAGGATGCTTTGCAGGAGACAGATATTACAAGAATTGGTCTTATCTCCGTAAATCGCAGCTCTCGTCTTCCAAAAAACGTTTGAAAGTTTTAAATTTATGTTTTTTTTTTCCTGCATACATTTTACTTTTCCATAAAATTGGTGTTTTCGGGTCTAACAGCTGATTCCGTTATTAGATGTTCTGTTTCACGTCGATATATCTACAGCATGATATAATAGCGATTCCCTTCTCACGAGTTATATTAAATCGGCAAAACGACGGATAATGCAAAGGTCATAAGTTAGTTTCTGCACGTGTCTGAGGTACGATCCGGTCTTTCCACCGGAAAAATCGGGACTTGCAGCTCGCATATGGCGAAATGCACTAACCTGACTAAGACCCGACTACGAGATAGCGTCTAGCGTGCAGATATATATGTAAAAATAAAAAAGAAAAAGACATTCGTCAGATTCGAGGAAAGATAGTGTTTGACCTCTCGTATTTCTCTATCTTTTTGAAAAATGTAAATTCTCCTGTGACACCATGCGCAACATCATGCACATATATGCATTAATTTAATGCATATATTAATATAGAGATCTATTTAATACAGGAAAGTCTTAATTAGAGAATACAAGGGCCTATCTCAAACGATCGAAAAAAAATTCATTCAATGTGCATTTACCTTAATAAAAAATATTCTTTTAATTAGATTTACGAAAGAATGCCGGCTTTTTTACCTCTTCGTCAAGGATATTCTATGTCAACGCTAAATCATGTACATATTTATTAATCTAATACATATATTAATATAAAAATATATGTGATATAAGAGAAAAGTCTTAATTAGAGGATATAAGGATTTATCTGAAACATTCAAAAAAGTCGTCATTCAATGTGTATTTGTTTCGATAGCGAAAAATATTGTTTTAGCTAGATTCACAAAAGGACATTGACTTTTTTGTCTCTGTGCCAAGAATTTTCTGTGCCAGCCTATTCACAGGTCGAGTATTGTTCGTATCTGTATTTACGGAAACCACAATCCTGCATTCATATTCGCAGGTATGCACGGAGCGCGGCTATCTAATAGCGCGCGACGAGTGCGCGATTTCATCGCAGATGTGTATCGGCACGTTTTATACAAACAAAACGAATGTGTACACGTACCGGCGTTCGAGTCTAACGTGCATTAATTGTTCGTTCGATCCTCAACGGAACCGTGTGTAAAATATCGGTACCGGCTTTCGACAGTAAAAAAAAAAGCGCGTCGCAAACCGGTTTGCCTCTTTCCGCGTTAAATGCATCCCGATAGCGACTGCAACGTTTTGTATGTGACACTTAATAAGTTTCAGCGTCAGAGTTCGCGGAAATTTCATACCCTTTTTCTTTTCTTTTTGCCTGCTCGACGATATATCGCACGACTCGATTCGTATGCAGATAATATGTAACAAGCGCGAGTGTGCAATGCGTTCTATAGCAACGTAAAGAGTAGTTGCTCGAAGATAGTTATCAAGAATACGTCCGTTCCTTTGAACAAACTGACAACCTTGGAGTTTCTGCGACAATAATTCAGCTATGTTGCGTGATATTCCATGAATATAAATTATATTCTGTAAATATGCAATAACGAAAATATTACACAGTTGCAGTAACATTTTCAAGACCAATTACTAAGATTGAGATAAGCCGAATTAATCTTTGCGATAATTTCAATTCAGTCTAGCTAATCAAAAAATGATAGGAAGCCAGTTTATTAAGACTTTGTGATCAAGTTATATAGTCGCTATTCAAAAATAAAACCCAGGTAACAAACTGACGTCATTTTGCCGTCATTTTTCGCTAATATGATGACAAATAACGCCAGCTTACTACTTGAGTAATGACGTAATTAACGTTAAGAAATTATTAAATCTTATCCAAAATTTCATAAACAATAATGACAACTGTGCAGTATCATTGTAAATGATATCCGAAAAAATTGTACGCGGAAAGATCTAAAATTTTAGCTGGATACAAATAAAAAAAGTAAATTTTTTGTTAAACTATTAAATAATTATATAAAACGCTCAAACTAGTTGCTAGAATATCAGAAATTTTTTGCAACATTGCTCATTATTTTTAAGGTTCCAACAAAATTATTTTCAGATCTGTATCCAGCAAAATTTTAGATCCTTCAGCAAAATCGTTCTTTGCATATAAACATAAAGTCGAGTTAAGGAAAATAAAATCGAACTCGTATTGCAACGAATGCTATTACACGACTGATATCTAACACGACGAAAGAAATGCGAAAGAAACAAATTGATCGCATAAATGTCCTGATTCCGATGAATGTAAAGCTGTCGGTATCAATGTTTAACGGATTAACGAGCATCGTTCAATTCTCGCTGATATGATAATGAATGATGCCCGCAATCGCATGTATGGCGTCGTTGGCGATTTACATCGATCATTCCTAAATTTAATCATCACCGTCACGATACCATCATGTCTATCTGCTATTTTGCCTTGGGATTAATTGTCGACAGGGACATGATAATCCTCGGAATGTCGTTTTCATTTTCATTCTCGATTATATCCACCGCGCAGCGGAGATCGGTGACATCGTTATTGATACAGGAGCAAGATAAGCGGAGGCAAGATAAGAGTAGACATTCGATCACGATTTACAGGCTGCAAAATGTAAACTTACAGGCTCTTCGTGCCGACTGCTGTTTGTTGCGTTAGCTATTCGCGCGTGCACCAAGACGCGCGCGTCACGAAAAGGCAAAGGGATTACGGGCGAAGGTAACGATATTTGCACATTTATGTTGTGTCGCATCTGTTCGGGATTTATTTGAAAATCAAATAAATCCCCACGACGCGAAATGCGAAACAGAGAATGGGAATAAAAGATGACTTCTCGCGCGACTTTCGCGAAACAACGACGAGAGAAAGCGGGCGCTGCGACTTTTGCGAATGCAATTTCCGCTAAAAGAAGGGCCACCGAATTGCTTATATATTCTTCCAAGCGTATTTACCGAATACAAGCGATTCGCCGAGAGAAACCAAGGGCACCGTTTCCGGCGGTTTGCGTTATTTCTGATGCGCGATGAATTCACACCTTATCACAAACGTGAAGAGGAGGGGCTCTCTTATCGTTGTCACACCTCGAACACGAGCACACTGTCACTGCCACTGTCGCACCGTTAACAAATGGAGCGCGATTTTCCGCGGCATTTTTTTCTTCGCACACAAGACGGAAAAAAGAGGATTTTAAACGGAGCGGAGACGCGCGCAAATAAGAACGTTTAAATAAAACTCCGAAACAGGCGCTGGCGCCGAGAGAGGCGATAACGCGGCATGGTTAACGAGGGAAGAAAAACTAAACGAAATTAAAGAGAGGGTGGAGATTGAAAGGACGGGGGAACAAAGAGAGAAAGAGAGAAAGAGGAAAGAAGAAGAGAAGGAGGGAGTGAGATGGACGAGGTGCCAGCAACGATGTCTCTGTACTGACTGACGACGAGTTGTATAATGTACGTAGAGTATGAGAAAGAGAGAATGCTGGGGGGGAACTAGGAACGCGAGAAAGAGCGAGACGTGGGTAGGGAATAATAAGGAGAGAGAATGGACGAGAGAACTGGCCGTAAACTGGCGAGAGACGGAACCTCCGCGGGTTCTCCTCTCACGCGAGCGAAGACTCGATTGTGAACGAACTACGTGTTAAACGCTGATAACACGCAAGTTACAGGTACATATGTATTTGCCAATGACACATCGGCGTATTGGTGGGACACTGCAGCGATTCTCATTGATTGAAAAAAACGATTCTTGATCGCAGCCAATGATATCTTAGAAGTTCAATTTGATATATAATAATTAAATTTTTAATAAAATGTTTGTCAGTGATTATTCCAAGTAAAAAAATCTGTTATTTTTTTTAGAGAAAATACATTAAATATTTTACAATTTGCTTCTCTATATAAATTACGTCAGTTTAATCGTTTAATCCTAGTATGTAATTAACTCTAATAATATATATAAATAATTATTATCTTAGAATAATTGTAATTTGTCGCGATAATTAATTTAGAAACGAATCATCATAATTTCTTTTCAATAGAATTACATTGTAAAACATTCATATGTACTATTATTGTAATATCCTTGATAAAAAAAATGTAATAATGTCTTATAATATTTTTAAATTGTTAGATTTTAAATATGTGTGAAAAATTCTCAAAAAAAGAATGCTTTAAATTTCTTCTTACAAATTACCTTCAAAAAGTATGGAATAAAAAAATTTTAGAACATTTTCGAATTCAGATACAAAAGAATTTTAGAAAAGACGTAAATTTTTCAGCGTTTCTGAAAAGTATTTCAATTCGTATAAAAAAATTTGAGAACATTTTTAAAAGAATATATTTATAGAGATTTTCTGGAAAATTATATAAAAAATTTTAAGAAAATTATTCACACACATACATTTGTAAGGATTGTAAGGTTAAATATGTGTAATTGTGCATTCTTTCTACATTATGTACTTATTGAATATCGAAATTCAATTATATATATATATGCCCGGAATTACAAGAGCAGACAAGTACCACCTGGTAATGTAGGAAGCCAATGAAAAATTCCTATTAAGCTGAACAAGCAAATGGAATTTTAATTAAAGCACCTTGCGTGTGAACTGAGAATTGCCGCGAAGATAGTTATCGCCAGCTCGTATTATCGCGATTCTATAGAACCGCGTGATTTATTTCTGATTTATGAACGACTATTCTCCACGACCGCGCGGTTATTCTCATCTTTCGAAAATTATAGCCACGAAGACGAGAGAAAGATCAGTTTTAGAGAACGCATTAATTCGTGTCTCCAGATAAAGATTATTTTCGATTCGATTTTGACTTTCGATTCACATGGACGCACATGGAAAAAATATTGGAAGCTACAAAAACGATTGCAACATATTTTGTCGTATTTATTGTATATGGCAAAAGAGTTTCGCGCCTATCGCACTTTTTATCGCACAGCAAACAGAAATGATCGCAATACAGCGTGCGTTCCGCAAATACGTGGGATAGCGTGCCCGTAACACGAAGGAGAGACTTGAGACTCGAAGTTTCCTGTGAGACTAAGATGGCCTTTCGATCCTTTTGAACCTTCTCCTTCGATCAAACAAGATGAATCTCTTTTTTGTTCTGGCTTCAATCAAGCGTACGTCGATCGAAAACGCGGTTCGCCCGAGTCTCCCGCTGTTCAACCTTCGCATCCTCCGATTTCTGTTTCTCTCGTATCGACTCGAATCTCCACGATTCTCCGCGATTCTTATCCTATTTCAGGATATTTATTTCGTTTCCTCATCTTTCTTCCACTCGGTTTTTTTCTTCTCGACTGAACAAAACGTTATTCGTGCGGTCATAATTTATCGATCGAATCTTACACAGTGCATTCGAGTTACAAGGTAAACGACTGCTTGCGCAAGAAATACTATGCAGCCGAGTTTCGATACCGGAAAACCGGCGTGTTACCTCGACTGTACAAAAAAAATTCAATAGCGGAACACCGAGGTCACGAAGATTTCAATTATGCACAATGCTGTTGTCTACGCAGCCATACAATCAGCATTAATAAATATGCATTTGCTCCCCAACATATTTACGCACGCATTGTCCCATTTACAATAAAACATTAAAACCTAACGTCTAAAATCATCCTGTCAAACTATTAAAAAAAATTAAATACTATTTTAGTTAATTTTAAAGATCCTAGAATGTATAAATTAACTCCAAACTATTTCTATTATTATTCTAAAGTAAAAGATGTTAAAGTGATTCTAAATATCTTATCATTTGTAATTAGACATTCTTAAAATCATGCTTATATATTCTTCCTTTATACACAACTTCTTTTTAATTAAGAGATATAAATAAGAAAATTTAAATAACAAATATCTTTTAAAAAGAAAATTTAGTTTTAAATAATAATAAGTGGAAAAACAGATCGACAAACAAATAACACAAATAAAGAAAAATACATTTATTCAGTCGAAGCGAATTTTGATGCTTAATATTTTAAACTTTAGAATTTTGGTTTTCGCTATCCTCCATTTATATCAGACGCATATATGAGTCTAATTTTTATTTATATTTATATTCTTCCTATTTTATTTTGTTGTATCTTGCTCTTCCTTTCCCTCAAATATTTATTTATTAAATATGTGTATACAGAGTATATATGATGCATGAACATATATCCGCAGTAGTACTATGCTTAGTATATTGTCTGTTAAATCCAAATTGGACGGATTAGTCCCTGCAGAAGCCTGATTTGATTGTGCCGGTGACACAGTTCTTCAGACTCAGAAAACATCAAGTACTCCTACTGTCGATAAACGACGGATATACTAGAAGAGAGGAAAGCGAGAGTAGTCGATAAGGTAGACATTAAACAAGTGATAAACGAGATGATTTATTTCCGTCTTTTGAGAAAAAAAATCTCATCGTATTATCTCGTAAAAGATTTCAGCAGCAAAATATAATAGGAGTAACAATATAAAAAATGCGGAAGTGCAAAATCTTCAAGGTAGATGTTACGCTACGCGAGATTAATTGCTCACATACTATATGATGAATTAAAATAGTCTAATAGAACTGGAAATATTCCATGATGAGTACATCGTAATAATATGCAAAATGAAAGTATAAAGGAAAACGATGACAGATAAAATGTCGCAGTAGAGAGATCGTGATTATTATGCACTTATCGCACGTTGTTCGTTAAACAACGGTACGTGCCTAATCAATACAATATGCGATTACATTATCAGCGGTCGTTCCATAATCTAGTTATTAATTCAATAAGCGAACGAAATCGATGAACAACAAACGACATTGTTGCTCTTCTTTCTTGATTATCTCGTGATGTATTTTAAAATTATTTAATAATTCAATGAAATACAAAATTTATTTAATAAAATCACATGATAATAAAATATTAATAAAATATTTTGATAAAGGATTAATTTTTTGTTCCTTTTGCGTCACATATATAGATATATAAAATATTAAAATCATAAAATAAATGTATATAATCTTCTCATATTAAAATATATTTAATATAATCACTATAATCTACCAAAAATAAATGTTCTTTTCGTGATTCATAATGCTAATCATCGAATTATTGAATCAACAGTTTTTTGTTCATGATATTTATGCAATCTATTTATCGATTCACTTTTTTTTGATAAAAAAAAAAATCTATCGCTGGAAGCAACAATTTGGAGCGAGACGTCCATACTCGTCTCGTAGACGAGTGCCTCATTAATATTTATAAATTCAAAACATGTAATTACGCTGGGAAACAAGCATCGTTGCATAATGCACATGTGTGCGATAAAATGCACGCAATTTCTTATCCTCTCTCTCTCTCTCTCTCTCTCTCTCTCTCTCTCTCTCTCATATTCGTAACATCATGCATATGCACACGTATATGTTTACACACATTTTTGACACTTCGAATTCGGAGATTTCATCGAGATTTTTATCAATTTGTACTTGAGAATAATTTCGTCAAATGTTGCGCGCTGCAATAAAGTGCCTCTTCAAGATTTTTTAAAATTAGAGAACACTTTTCTTTTTATGTTAAGAAATGAATATTATTGTTAAAATTCATGTACAAAATTGTATATAAAAATTATTACATAACTCAATATAAATTAATTCAATAACGTTACCTTCAGTATTTCCTCTTTTAATTTTTTCATTATTAAGAGGCTAGCATTACACAACATAATAAGCAACGTAATAAAAATTATTACATAATTGTTATGCAAGGATTAACGAGAAATACTATACTAATCACGTATCGAATTGTCGATGTATCAAATTCTATTTCCGATTAAATTTTTAGTGGTTTCACAGTTGTTCCTTTCTCATGCGATTGACGTCATATACTCCGCGAATAGAAGCGCTTGCAATTAAAAGCGGTGAGTCGCAAGAAATTATTTTCCTTACGACTTTAACTTAGATTGTTCGAGCTCATATGTATCTCATTGTCCTAGAGTACACACGGGTTTGTGATAAAATTAACCGAAATTCCGATAAAGGTTGTTAGCCGAATTAAACATAATTATTGCCATTTCAATTTGGCTCGATAATTTTGATGAATGTATAATGAATAAAGCGATATTTAGCAATGATCTATCGGCACAAATATATGCAGTATTAATTTTGCGTTGATCGTACAAACACAAAACAAAAAGCAAAATGTGACCAAATAGTTTACCATTTAGTAATTTCCCAAAATAAATGACAAATATAAACATATTAAATGCATAGCATTATATTATTAAAATTAAATAACATAACTGTGTTAAAAATGCAATATGGTGTTCTTAATTGTATGATATTTAATTGTACTATATGATAAACAAATGAAAAGATAATAAATAAATATTAGCTGCTGTTTAAAAATTATGATAAGTAATTTACGATTTATTCTTTTTAAGATTTAATAAATGAACTGATTCACGGATTTATAATCGTCTCATTCTACATTTTGTTCGTCTTGCACAAAGATCGAGTGTACGACGATTTCATGCCGAAGGATAATATTTAGCGAACATGAGATATGAATACCGACCATTATACTCAAGTAACAAACAATTTTATGTTAAGTACAGATTACGAGGAGACGTATATTGACGATATCAAACATTCGAAAGACACGTGGCACGCTCTGTCTATAGATCATTATACACCACTCCTAAATCTCCAGATTATGAAGGTCTCTAAGGTACTCGAGCAGCAATGACGTCATCGCCGTTTAAATCAACTCAAAATCCCAGAATGAATGCGGAAGGGCGAAGGACAAGTCTTAACACGCCGATAAACGAGTACGGGCGAATGCAACAGCAACTTCGCACAAAGCGCCGATTGTGAAGACCCCGTTACACGAAGTGCCCGTTGCAGGTACGTGCACATTAGCCGCCCAATCCCGAGCTGAGGAATGCATTTTACTGAGAACCTCCTCTCACGTCGGCAGGTTCGGATGTTTTTTGTCCGCGAGATCTGACCTGATCCAGTAGCTTACCATCTGCCGCCATCTGCCTCCGCAGAGATTTTCACGAAAGAAAGGTTCCAAGAGACCCAGAAAAACGTCTGGCACTCTGAGAAATGCATTTCTCTACGGAACACCTACTTCCGACGAAACTTTATCGTCATGTGTGCGCGTGAGAAATATACTTCTATTTATCTTAAAAAAAAGGTTAAACTTTTTCTCTAAATTAATGCACGTTATCCATAAAAATAAAAGAATAGAAATAAAGGATTAGAGAAATTAGAAATTAACTGTAGACAGTGTAATTTATGTTTCATACGCATAACAAAATTGATGTGTGCGGTTTTGTATTTATTTTTTAGTAATAAAATTTGCGGAAACTAAAAATGTACTCTTTGACAAATTCAAAAATAATTATTTTCTCGTCAATCTCCAAAAATTTGAGACTGTAAGTATCAAGATGTTAATCACGGAAGGAATGATTTTGCTGAAAAATCTAAAATTTTGCTGAATACAGATCTGAAGATAATTTTGTTAGATAATCAAAATAATTTTGTTGGAACCTTAAAAATAATGAACAATACTGCAAAAAATTTTGATATTCTAGAAACTAATTTGAACGTTCTACATAATTATTTTGATAGTTCAACAAAATTATTTTTCTGTATTCAGCTAAAATTTTAGATCTTTCAGCAAAATCGTTCTTTCGTGTAATTTCGTCCTGAAAGAAATATAACTTGTTACGTAACAACGCTTGTAATGCGATTATTCACAAATGAAAGACGTAATTCGCGATATTCAACATCAAAATGGAGTAGACAAAATTTGCAAATTTTCGAACGATTCGCGATCGCAACTCGATATCGCTCACAATCGAACTCAAACTTGAAGAGCAAAACCGGACAACGTTTAACCGAGCCTTAAATTCAGCTAGGTCCCTCTCCTCCCCCGCCTCTTCCTCTTGTCTCTTCCTGCGCTCGTGTCCTTTCTCTCGCTCTTATGAATGAATACGTGAACATAAAGCGTCAGTCCGTCTCACATCCGCCTATTTCGGACGCGCGCCCTTCGCTTTTCGTTGGGGGAGAAAATTATTTCTGGCAGCCGGGCAGCGATCTTTTCTCCGAGCGTAGAGCAACGGGCGCTTCGATTTACTGCGCTCGGCCCGATTAATGATCGTTCACAAACGTCCGTGGCATTCTCGCGACGCGGAAGGTTGCGGGAACCCTATTACAGTTCCTATCCTTCCATACTACGAATCGTACTACTTCTCTGTCCGGTAAGTTCCCGTGAACGTGAGATCTTTTACACAAAGAGCCTTGGGATCTATGCTTTACATTGAAGACAATAGAGCTCAGTTCACTGCATAATACCGATAGTTTGTCGAGGCTTATATCGTTGATTGAAGTATAAGAAATGTATTATTAGAAAGTTTTGTTTTTTGTTCTAATAAACATTTTTTTGACTTTTGATTTTTGATTATTGTTGATTATTAATACAAACTTGACTTAATACATTATAAGAAATATAGAAACGTTTACATTGCAGGCAGATAATCCGTGAAATAAAAGAGAAGAAAAATTGTAGCGACATCATACATCGAATAATTATTCATAAATATCATAAAATAATTATTTTATTATTATTTTAAAATTAATAGTTTTTCGTAAAGAGAATAAAAAACGTCTCGAATATATTATCGTACGTAGTCACGATCATCCTTTTGCATTTTAAACGAGAAGGGCAAAATGACGAAAGTTTCGTTTGCAGAGAAAAACCGTGGGAAAAGTTAGCAGCCCTATCGGGAAATGGCGCATTAAAGCGCATCAGGTAGAACCCCGGGGATTCCTGCAGATTTACGTCCTCCCGATGCTTTTCAGAATGGCCCAAGTGCAAGTTCGCCAGTCACTCAGCGCGCCTCCAGCAACGAGATAAATGCAACGCGCGCGTTCGCGCGCAAAGGAAAAAGGCGTGTGCGCTGCGTGCGCGGCGTAATGTATCGGTATATCGGTGCAGTGAAACTGGACGCTGACAGCTGGAAACTGGTTTCGCGAGAGAACCCGCGTACGCGAACGTGGCTACGGAGAATCGAAGAAAGGGAGAAGAAGATACGGCAAAAAAAAGAAGAAACTGGAGATCGGCGGAGAAAGAGAGAGAAAAATTTGTTGGTATTCTGGAGAAAGTATCTTCCAGAGCAGAAAGAAATTTTGCAACAGCAATGACGTGCACAATACAATCAGTTAATGATTTTCCGAGAGAATGGTATCTACGTGTTCAGATCTGCCAATTTTAGAGATCAAAACTAATTTTGTATAATGCATTGTATTTTCAAGAGATAATAATGTGCAGAGATTATCAAATAATTAACCAAATTAATTTGTTGTAAATTAAACACGGTAAACACGTATTGCTGGTTTTGCTGTTGTAATCTTCGCAAAAAGTAAAGAGAATATAGAGAGAAAGAGAGAGATAAAGAAAGAAAAAAAGAGAAAGGTAAAAAAGAAAGGAAAGAAAAAGAGAAAAATCAAGGAGCATGGTGTCTTCTGGTGTCTAAGGAGAAGCACGGGCGCAGAGATTTAGGGGCGTCGCTTTTCACGTGTGCAGCAATCTTCATTTGTATAATAATGTTATATTTCATTATGTGATACATAATAATTTTAAGTTAATTTTAATGTTAAATGAATTTTTCCTAAGAATCTTAATTGCAATTTAGATGAGAATTTGATCTTTAATAAAATAATTTATGTGCTAACTAAAAATATCGAAACTTTCACGAATCAAACCTCACTTCTTATCCACTCTCGTGTAATTTTAATTCTCGGAAAATTTTGCTTCGAACAATGTTTACAAGATCTTTACTTTGTAAAATTTTTGCTGAATCGACTTTAAAATCGATTGAACAATCTGCGAAAGGTAAAGACATGACACACACAAAAACTTAAGCAATAAAATTTAAGTAATAAACAAATCAACCAATGACAGTCAAGAATTTAAGACAAAACGTAAGCGGTAGCAAATCCAAATTGTTGATTTCCTTACTGCTTACGTCTTACTACTTAAATACTGCTTAAGTTTTTTTTGTGCGCCATGACCTTAATTGCGGCCAGCGCAATAAAGACGAACTCGTGTTAACACACGACGTGAAATTCAGGATTCTCGCAGAGACGCGCGTGCAACTTCGGGTACAGTCTGCCCATGCGAGAGACAGACGAGGAGACAAAGGGAGAACGGAACGGACGAGACGGAGGCAGAATACGCGAGTACGAGGAACAGATAAAGTCGGGACAGGCGGCGACGATGACGCGAGCGCGTCTCATCGCTTGCAGTGTGAGGGCGATGCATCTTTTTTTCTCTTCTCCTTGCACGAGCGCGTCCGTGATTGGAAGGAGTAGCACGTACGGTGCTTCGCGGAGAAGCTCCTTTATTGCCGATCGCTGAGGATTATTCCTGCTTCAAATGTTTCAAATGTTCATTCCAAGTGAGAATACATTGAAAAGTATTTAGTATTTGTGACTATAATCGCATGGTAAAATAATTATAGTTAGGAGGACAACTATACATTTCTTTCATGCCAATCATATATATTTTTTAGCAGAACTATTAATATAATTATTATTACTAACATTATAGAAGTAATGACTATAAAAATAATGCTCCTAACCATAATTATTTTGCCATGCGATTATAGTCACAAATACTAAATACTTTTCAGTGTATTCTCACCTGGAATGAACATTTGAAACATTTGAATCAAATTCTCATCTAAATTTTACCATGTGATTATAGTCACAAATACTAAATACTTTTCTCTCAATGTATGGAGAATGTCCGCGGACAGTCGCGAAACTTCCCTTCGCATCAAATATATAATAAATACATGAATGAAATAAATTTCCACTTGAAAGATGCATCTTTTCCGGAGCGAGATGCTCTTCAGAAAAAAGTTAACAATTGAAAATAGTTATATAATTAATATAGTTAGTTATTATATAGTTAAATTTATCGATTTTAACTTAAAGATTTTAAATTGTTGATTTTTAACGTCGTTGAAATAAGAATTCTTTCAGTCATGACGAGGTAATGGCATTGGCATGTTTGTTTTTACGTCAGTATTTCTTGTTCTTGTCGATGCAGCGAGGACAAAGACGTATAGACTATTGAGATATTTCTGGATAACGCAGAAACTGTTTCGTACGAAAATTCGAATGAAAAGAAGTAATCTGACAAGCAGAAGGATTGAAAGAAGATTGAAATGAGAAAATGGACATAACTTAAAATGTATACATAAAATATATGTGGATTAACTTATTTCACGGATTCAAATCAAAATCCAACTTGTCAAAATCATGTCATCGCACAATCGTGTCACGTGTCGCACAATTTCAAACTTCAAACAACGAGAAGCGTCACGATTGCGGTTAAATCGAATCGCGACTTGATCTCCCGCTGGGCCCGATCTTTGCGTTGCACTCACCATAATTTTTCGCTGAGATCGGCGTCGACGAGAGAGGTGAATACCGTTGCGCGATCGCGCCCGCGAGGACGAAGTAACGCGATTCGCTCGCGGCGCGCGTAATCACTGCACTGTGCACGCGTCGCGTATTTCGAAACAGAGCGGCGCGATTTCGGCGCGGAAAAACGAAGCGCGGATCGACCGGTAGCGTGCCGGGTCCGGAGCCGGAGCCAGAGCGAAACGGGACGGGCGATGGACCCGACAGCGACGCAACAAGTGACAGCCTCCGCAGCTCGTAGACGCTCGTAGTTCGCGGCGAGATGCGTGCGCTCGTCGATGGCGCCACTGCTCGAACCGCGGCGGGCTGCCTTTGATTATTGTCCTAAAAAATGTTGGGAAGGATATTCAAGGACAGAAGGGAAGGAAAGGGAAGAAAAAGAAGACGAGGAGGAAGAAAAAAAAGGACTTTCATCTTTGCGAGCAAAATCGTTAACTTTATGCACGCAGCGCTGCAAAAAATAATGAGACTAGGAGCGTGAAAACCGATGTACAATAATTTATTTATGTCTGAATGGTCTCTCTTTTTTGAATTCAATATACAGAATCCTACGGAAAATTGATGAAACTAAACGTGTCCCTTTTGCCTCCACAACTCAGGTGGATGTTCTATCGCCCGTAGTTTTGTACCTGAGACTTCGCAATTTTATTTTAATAGAGACTTCGACTTTTATCCTTGCATCTTCGAAGCAAGAACGTGCGTTGAAAAATGATCTCAGAAGAAGATTCTCGTTTAAAATTAGCGTACATTTTTCCTCTAGAAAAGAAACCCTTGTTTATTTCATTGAGTATTTCTTTTCTAAAGAAAAAGTGTATGCTAATATACCCAATACAAAACACAAGGAGTTGCAAGCATTTTAAAAAGAAAAATTTAAGCAAAATTTATTTCTTTATATTCATGTACAGTACTACGTTTTTTAAATACAATTTTGATCCATTTTTAACTATCCATTAAAATAATTCTACGTGCATTTTTACAGAGTAAAATCGACAATTTTATGTAATAAATACACATGTATGTAAAATTACACATTTATATGTGTGATTTAATTTTTATAAAATAATACATTGCATAAAAGATTAATTTATTTATCAACAATTTTATAAAATCTATCTTCAAAATTCACTTATTATAAACATGAATCTAAATTATGATTAAGAGTTTCAGAAACTATTTTATCAACATTACCAACAGTATATTCTGCATGCATTATATATATATATATATATATATATATAATTTATTATTTAATAATAATTACATATAAAATTTTTATCAAATTTTTAACATAAGACTAATAAAACTTACTATGAAATATCGACTAATTCTTTACCGTCATCGCATCAGCTGAAATTTTACGTTATTTATTTATATTATTTAAACATATAGTGTAATCTCACTATGTCTAATATAATATATATCATTTATGCAATGTGTGTATACCCAGACAGCATAAAAAACTAAAAGATAACTAAAAGTTGTCTTTTTTAAGTTATCTTTTCGAAAAAGCGAAAAGATGTCTAAAAGATGACAAAAAATATCTTTTTTAAGTTGATTTTTCGGCAAAACGAAAAGTCGACTAAAAGATATCTTTCCGTTTTGCCGAAAAGATGGCTTAAAAAAGATAAAGTCGCTGATCCAAAAAGTATGCAGCATCGCCACTATGGACGCGATATAATTACGTTTCTTGTAAATAAAAACTATACAGAATAGAATAATAATCGCAACATGATGGAATTTTCCATGAAGTAACGAAATGATTTTTTTGAAGGCGTAATCCCCAAAATGGGAGCACTCCGTGACGAAAATAAATATATTTTGACAGTACGACTTCTTAATTAGTTTTGAAAATTAATTTAGAGATCTGATATTCTTGGAAATTATATATGCCAAAATATAATCTCTTACACGACATAATTAAGACGACGAAAAGATGTCCAAAATTAGTCATCTTTTAGTCATTATAAGAATGAGGCTATAAAATGACTAGCAGTGGGACATCTGTCGTCTATTAGTCATCTTTTCGTCGACTATATTCTCTCACTAAAAAACATCTTTATAACAATTTAGACATTTTTTAGTCGTCTTCTAGACGACTTGACGTTGTCTGGTCTCAAAGAATCTCAAAAAAAGTTTCTTGAAAATTGTGCTAGCTTTCAATTTCTGTATAGCATCCTTTTAATAAGTGTCTAATATATAACGAAAATGTTGATATTTTTAATATTTTCAATTTCAATATTGAAAAGTAGAATATCAATCAGAGCTAAATCGCAATAAAAGTATGATTTATTATAATAATTCTTTTTTTGGGCAAAGATATTATTACATCTATTGATGTTAAAATATAAATGTCATCATAATCATGAATTATTTATTAAAATAATTAATTAATTTTTATCAGAAGAATACTGAACAAAAATTAAATACTGAAAATTTTCGAGAAATCCTCTTTGGAAATTTATATGCTCGATAAATTTTATATTTGAGGACGAAAAAAGCGTTCAAGAAGATGTTGATATCTCTGGAATTCTGAAACTCAATCTTTATTAATTTACCGACAGAATAGTCACTGACTATAGATTTCAATATATCTTTCTCAACATATACATATATTATATATATAATGCATACAGAATATACTGTTGGTAATGTTGATAAAATAGTTTCTGAAACTCATAATCATAATTTAAATTCATATCTATAATAAGTGGAAGATAGATTTTATAAAATTGTTGACAAATAGAATGTTTAAAACATGCAAGAAATTGCAAGAAAATCTATAAATTCTTAAATGATACATTTTCTTAAGGAGATTCTGAAATTGGTCCTTCTTTACCGATAAACATGATTAATTTTTAAGTATTCTTTTAATTGCTTTACTTGATATAAAATTCTTTTCAACAATTAAACTATAGACACTTATGTACCTCAAGCTCGATTTCATGCCGAAAACGAAAGAAATTTTAAAAATTTAGATATCTTTTACCTATTCTTAATCTAATATGGCATCTAGAGCTGTCACATGTGCGAATATTTGCTTCACACAAAAATTTGGCAATCTGTTTGGATAAAATGGGAATGGTGTGAGGTGCGAATTACATTCAGGAACAACATATAGAGTTTGTACAACTAGGCTTAGAAATCTAACATAAAAGATTAGTGCCATGAAAATTTGTAAGCATGCGTGCGAACGATCGCATACGATGTTGGCATAGTAGAGTAGAAGAGAACAGTATTGCGTGTGATAGTAAGTGCCAGATCTTGTGAGAGATGGCTCTGCAATATGTTAGGTAAGGACAGAGGTACGCATTGAATGAGACAGAATAATAATATAAATAAATTAAGAAATTAAATTAAAGATATCATTATTATCGATATTTTTAGTTTCGAATTAAAAACTCGACGATGTCGATAATACAGACTTTTTAATTTGAAACTAAAAATGTCGATAATAATGATAACATTAATTTAATTTCTTAAATTATCGTTCTGTCTCACTCAAACGTGTACATCCGTCCTTATTTAACACATTGCAGAGCCATTTCTCACAAGATCAGGCATCTACTACCACACGCAATACTGTTCTCTTCTGTTCTACTATGCCAACATCGCACGCATGCTTACAAATTTTCATGGCACTAGTATCTTTTATGTTAGATTTCTAAGCCTAGTTGTACAAACTCTATTGTTCCTGAATGTAATTCGCACCTCACACCATTCTCATTTTATCCAAATAGACTACCAAATTTTTGTATGAAGCAATTATTTACTAATTTGTGTTTTATTTTATAGTTCATAATTGAAAAGGATTCCGAGAAATCAAATCCAGCGTAAAGATCTCGATCGATATAATCAAAGCGGTATTTTCTCAAATTTTTTGTCACATTTGGAAAACACTATGCGCTAAAGTAATAAATTCGATTCTTAATATAACTATTTAAATACAATTTTAGCAATTTTTAACAAAATTGTCAAAAACTGAAAGTATTCACAAAATAAGACCCAAAGAATACAAATATTTCGATATTAAATTTTTATAGTTGCAATAATCTCGAGAATCGTAGATTTCAAAATTCAATAAGTGTACGAAAATAAGAGCAAAAATAACAAATATAAAAGTAAATCTTCCAATTTTTCATATTAATAAGCGACTTAAAAGAAATTTCATTCGAAATTGAAATAAATTACATGCAATGTATTAACATAACGTATTAATTGCAATATATTAATTGCAATATGCTCGTGAATTAATGCTCGTCTTCTTCGCAAACCATATATAACGTATATATAATGCATTGATCCACGAATTGTAACGTAAATTATTCATTATCGCTTAAGGTTGATCTTTAATCAAATATATAATAATATAATAATATATATAATTGCTTCAGATTTCATTTCTCAAGGATGAGGAATTCAAAATCTTTGTGAAGAAGAAATTTTGCAATATATGAGCAGTGTCAAAACACGCGGTGTGATTTACTCTGCTACAACTATCGGACGTGCAGAAACGCAAGGGTGTCATAGCAATCTCAACGGACAGCTTCGCTGTTACTCTCTGTTATTATGCACGAATATTTGATATACCTGTGACGATGGCGATGCCGAAATCAACAGCAGATAAATATGTTAACATGTATCAATATCGTTTCCAATAACTATGAAGATGAGAAAGATCAAGAATTCACGGAAATTTTGCAGCAACAGTGATCGTTCAGGGTAACGATATGGTAGCACATGATATCGCTTTGCAATTGCTAACGAGAAAGGCTTATTTTATCTCTGGGTATTCTTTTTTCAGTTAAATCTCAATTAAGAGTCAGAGTTGGGAAAGTTATTTTATAAAAATAACTCGTTACCGTTACTGTTATTTAATATATCGTTATTGATAATTTCTATAAAAATAATTTGTTACTGTTTCTGTTTGAAAAAATAACTCGTTACTTCCCATTATCTTTATCAATAACTAACAAATCATTATTGTCATTACTTAATCTTGTTATAGAATATTGATATTATATTTATACGAATTACTGTGGTAAAAATGAATCTATCAAAAATTACCTTTTTAAAAAAAAAGATAAAAAAAGGCGCCAAGTACATGCTCTTTTCACAATTAAAACAGAATAATTTTACCCTTCAAAAAAGCTGTCATGTATTATACACTTTCTACAAAAAAAAATGATATTAAGAAAAGGCGCCTAGTGGAATTTAAGAAAGGACTATGAATACAATATATTAAAAAAGTAAATACATAAAAATAAAAACTATTAAAAAAATTAATATTTAATTAAAAAATGACAAATTTAATCAAAATAAAAAAATATATTAAAAAATACAGAAAAACTTGGCGCTGCTACACCTTAAAGTACTAGCAGCGCCAAGTTTAGAAGTATATTCTTTTAAATGTTTTATTATCTTCGCCGCAACGGAAGATCTACACAGATATAATTTTTTAAATTTAATTTAATTTTATAAATTAAAATTTTATAAAGTTACGTACAGATACGATACAGATCTACGGCATAGATAAAATATATCTCATTTTTTTTCCGCCATTCCCAAATTGTCAAAATGTATATTTTTAAATGGAAGATTCTTTTTATTAACGTTATGTAAATGTCTTTCAGATTTTTCACTGAACTGGTGATATATATCTATATATTTTCAGCAATTTCTGATATAATCCTTTACTTTCTTACGAATCTGCGGAAGCTAGAAAACTTTACAAATATTTTCAGCCACCTCTCGATACCCAAGTGACCTAAATCGTTATGATAAGTTTTAACGACGTTATTCTTCATTCATGCTAGAACGTAAAATAGCAATTTATCCTTATTAATAATTATAAAATCGTGGAAGGGCTAATGAGAGCTATAACACGCTGTTGACGGTGCGCAGTAACTAATTTGTTAACGGAACCGATTTGAAAGTTGAACGTGCACACTGAGGATGGCTTAAAGGTAAGCCGAAACGTTTGTAATTATACTAAATAAATCTTATTAGTTACTGCGCACCATCAACAGCGTGTTATAGCTCTCATTAGCCCTTCCACGATATTATAATTTTTGATATATCGAGAGCTCGGGATATTAACTATTAAACATACACGTAATTTTTTTGTTATAAAACAGAGGATTGCCAGAGAAGTTAGAAAAGAAGGAAGATTAGATTTTGGGTTATAAGATAGCATAGATATTTCTTTAGTTGTTAGAAACGATAAAAAATACAGAGGACGCAGGAGGAAAAGTGGAAAAACAAATGTAACGGTCTCTTCTACGATATTAACGGAGCATTGTAAAGTTACTCTTATTAAAAAAACAAGGAAATATTAATAAGAAGGGAGTATAACACAGAAATATTATGAGTAATGTGATTTGGCATATAAAAAACTAATAAGGATAAACTGCTATTTTACGTTCTATCGTAAATGAAGAATAACGTCGTTAGAACTTATCACAACGATTTAGGTCACCTTATCGAGAGGTGGTTGAGAATATTTGCAAAGTTTCCTAGCTTCCGCAGATTCGTAAGAAAGTAAAGGATTGTATCAAAAATTGCTGAAAATAAATAAATATATATCACCGTTCAGTGAAAAATGTGAAAGACATTCACATATTAACGTTGATAAAAGGAATCGTCCATTTAAAAATATACATATTGATAATTTGGGAATRACGGAAAAAAAATGAGATATATTTTATCTATACTGTAAATCTGTCTGTACCTTAACTTTATAAAATTTTAATTTATAAAATTAAATTAAATTTGTAAAATTATATCCATGTAGATCTTCCGTTACGSCGAAGATAATGAAACATTTAGAAGAATATACCTCTAAAGGAATCACAGTAAATGTTGTACAATAATCAATTTTATGTTGATCGCATTTAARGAATTATTAATCTCGAAGCAATTTGTAATTGTACTGAAGTTTATAATCCTCTGTATATAATTGTATATAAAGTTTAAAACYCTTTGATGTAAATATGGCCTGCAAGTAGCTAACTTCRAACGTGTCGCCAAGCTGCARAAAGTAAAGTCCCGGTCTACAATAGATGTAGTAAGCCTTAAGCCGTAAGAAATCGACCATTCTTAATCGATTATTCTCTTCAAATTCGAGTGATTGATCRATTTCTTAAGGCTTAAGGCTTATTACACTTATTGTAGACCGGAGTATAGACTCCGTCTTAGTCAGTAATTTTCTACGGGAATTGAAAGTTTTCTGTGAATATGGTATTAATGGCTTTGAATTTCATCGTGTATAATTAGTATGGTTACTCTTTATGGTGTGTAAGGGAAAGATGCTKACTCTGTTTTTTTAACTTGAAACGATTGATAAAACGTACTGCTTTGTAAATGAATGCAAATCACGTACAAACGTAAACATGACGAGAAGAAAGTTTTGCTGTTATACAGGTGAATTGTTTATTTCTAATCTGCAAGATATTTTTACCAATTGTAAATGCACTTCATCTTCTCACCATCTATTTCATATTTTTTTCCGGCTATCAGCCGCAATTCTCAAAACATCATTTGATCAATCTAAACATTTCTTATAAAAAAGCGTGGCAACTTTCGCACCGGATTTGAATTTTTCCGGCATTTTTCTGACTGGGACGGAGCCTAAAAATTCGATACGTTAACCAACTTCAACTTGATGATATCAGGCAATCTTAACATAGTAAAAGTGGGAGAACTAACACTCCGTACTTATACATATAGTAACAAAAGCTATAACTATTACTAAAAAAATTAAAAATGAAAACTCTAAAAAAAATTCGATTTTTATGTATCTAATTTGTATCATAAAAATGAAAAAAAAGTTCAAAAATATTTTAATTAAACCTTCGAAACTTTTAAAAACATTTTATTAACAATGTATTTAGATTTTCYAAAGATAATATTCTTTTCTAAATTCCTTTTAAAATTATCACTGTTTCTAAGAAAATAATGAAATAATTTCAATGATCAAATTAAATCTTATAAAAGATGGACTAGCCATATTTAATAAAATTTTCTGAAAATGTACCTGTGTGTGTGCGTTGTTAGCAAATTGAAATTGCAAATTGAAACGATTAATGAGTGGATGATAAGAGATAAAGTATTCCGTGAAAAAACATTCTATTAATTAATAATCAATTAATGTGCGCAAAGATTCGAGGATAAAGRATCCGCCTCTTGTTACACAATTACGCGATTATCCATGAAAAATCCAATAGAAGTCATTGCAGAATCATTATTCTCACGTGCRKTTGCCCAARTTAAATTTGCCAACACTTTTAGGAAATTTGAATGATTCCCGTTCCACGATACKTTTRTGCTTGTATTCATAATAATACATCCTWARGCAACGCACAAAAATTTTAATATTTGCGAACGTCTTTAATCGACAAAGTGATAAATTTTATCAAATCTTCAGAAATATAAGATGATAATTACGACCTCTCGTGAAATTGCTAAAAGAATGTTACAAATGAAATTGGATGAGGGAAAAAATTTCTTCGAATTTAATGCAAAAGTAAAACAAGTTTTTTTTCATATATTAAATGAAATTTATTAGACCAAATATGTATCGTTTTGTTCCTTCCACCTTCTCCATTTTTGTGGTATAGTCATAATCTCGTCACTGTAGAATTTTTGTGATTTATAGACAAAAAACTGCGACAATTGATTTTCACCTCTTTTGAAGTCTTTACAACTTTACACTGTTAAGAGAGTTTTGTAGAGTACGAAGAAAATGATAGTCTGATGGTGCAAGRTCAAGAGTATAAGGTGGATGCATTAGACTCACATTAATTAAATTTTAAAACTTTCTTCTAGTAAAGGAAAATACCAGAGGAACCTTTGGCAAATAGCGGATGAAGTCTGGGGATGAATTTGTGATGTAAGCGTTGCAATGCCGTGTCGTTACGTGGACAATTTATTAGTTCACATTGTAAGTTTAAAATTAARTATCATTAAATAGATATAGACTAATGACCGATGTGTGAAAACACAACATTAATTAACTAAAGCGCCAAACAGTCAAAGCAATGTCTTCGTGCTGAAAATTTCTTATGTGAATTTGTATACATATCTCAAGTTCAACTGCGCGCCGAATAAATTTTCAGTCTTAAAACACAGTCTTAAGATGAACAAGGATAGTAAATCGCACTATTAAATTGATAATCAATTTAATAACAACGATGCTAATAAGMATCTCAATTAAATATTATTGTTTCGTGAAAATGACACGCGTCATTGCGAGGTTTGAAATTGTCTACACTTAAATTTTACCAATTTTTACCAATTTTCAATTTCGAAATGTAAATGRAAATTTTTGTCAATTGTTTACGAGATTTGAATCGTACGTTAGCCTCTTTGGCAATTGTAAATGTGCAATTAGAAGCACAATATGCTATTACACATTCAGCAATATMAAATAGAAGTTAATGATAAATAATTATTCCGCGATAATTCTTCGACATCGACTAGTTTATTTGTGTTCTCGTGCAACGAAACGGTATTAGTTATTCATATCGTGGGCATAGATTTTTTAACTTTCTTACTATACGGTATTCTTACTATATGGTATATTTATAATGTATCTTTTATTGTAAATATTGTTAATAACAATATATATTTTATATTATTAATAATAATATTTGTTTATTTTATTTATTGTAAGCATTATTTAAATAACTGTCAATACTTTGTCAATATGATCTATCAGAAATTACCTTTTTTAAAAAAAAGGTAAAATAAAGGCTCCCAAATACACGCTCTTTTCAAAATCAAAACAGAACTATAATTTTAACTTTCAAAAAAGCTGCTGAGATATACTTTCTATAAAAAAATATGATATTAGGAAATGGCGCCAAGCGAAATTTAGAAAGATAGAAGTATGAATACTATATATCAAAAAAATAAATACATAAAAATATAAACTATTAAAAAAATTAAAATARTTAATCAAAAAATAACAAATTTAATCAAAATAAAAAAGATATATTAAAAAATACAAAAAAACTTGGCGCTGTTACACTTTCAAATGCTAGCAGCGCCAAGTTTTTTTTTTAAGATAATTTTTTTATTTTCATTAAATTTGTTATTTTTTTATTAACTAATTTAATTTTTTTAATAGTTTATATTTTTATGTATTTATTTTTWTAATATATTGTATTCATAGTTCTTTTTTAAATTCTGCTTGGTGCCATTTCCTAATATCATATTTTTTTTAAAGAAAGTATATATATGACAGTTTTTTTAAAGATAAAATTATTGTTCTATTTTGATTGTGAAAAGAGTGTGTACTGCCTTTTTTAATATTTTTTTTTAAAAAAGGTAATTTTTGGTAGATATCATTTCTTTTTTTTTGGAATATATAAATTAATTAGATTTTGCTAAAGAGGTTCCACTACTACCCGTCATATTTTTAGCATGCAATATATGACAATGCTCTTTATTTTATTTTTATTTGGTTTAATTAATTATATTATAAAAATACAAAATGTAAATGTTATATCATGTTTTTTTAATACAAGCATCATTAGCTTAAATCTTACCATTCTCTTCTCTACATATACTTGTATATAATGGCCTCTTTCAATATTTACTATATAAAACCAAAAAAAAAGATTCATCATTTTCGAAATAATTTTTTTTATTGCTTATTTTATCTAGTATTTTAAGGCGTAGCAGCGCCAAGTTTTTTTTAATTTTTTAATATATCTTTTGTATTTTGATTTACTTTGTTATTTTTTAATTACATGCAAAATCAAWAAAGTGATGACTTTTCCGCGATTTCTTCAAAAAATGCGACAATGTTCGCAACAATGTTCATGTTTGATATTTGCGGGAAAACTTGCACAATATTGCTGGAATTTCGAACGTAAAACGCATCTAATTTCTCCACATTTTTTCAGAATATAAGTTAAGCGAAACATACATGGAAAAACTTAAAAAGAAAGCAGGAAGCCAAATTGCAACAGAAAACTTTGACAAGATCATCATTATAAAAATTTGGTTACTCTCTAAATTTTCTGGAGTAAAATCTCACTCGAATGATTGAAAATACTGCCACTCTGGAAATGGAGTGGCAGTATTTTCATTCGTTTTGAGTGAGATTTCACTTGTTTAACTTCATCTTATTCACTGCTTAGATCTTACTGATCAATATTTTTTGTAGGTGCGTGCGGGAAGAAGCTATTAGCGTTATTGTTATCATTTTATTGTTTWATATTCACTAAAGAATAAAGAATGATAATTACACAGTTAACTGCGTCTTCCCGATGCATCTTATGTATCTAAAGTCCCAACTACATAAGACGCAGCACGCAAATCGTAAATCGCAACGCAGATGCGACAGCCAATCAGAATCGTTAGTGGTAAATATTCCTGTTTCTGATTGGCTGTCGTGTCTGCGTTGTGACTTGCGATCCGCGTGTTGCGCCTTATGTAGATAAGGCTTAATGCTTTAGATTGATACCTTTTATTATGGTGATATCTTTTCATGCAAATATTTACAACAAAATTTAATGTTTAATGAGAGTCGCAAACGTTAATAAAAACATAAAAATGCAATAATTATTTGAGTAAAATAATTTATTTAAATGTAMATTTAAATCAAAATTTTAAAAYTTGTTATTAGWGAATCGATTAAAGCTAAACACTGATATTATAAAGTGTACATAGTTAAAACCATGCGCATTAATATCCATCGCTCATGAATTATCGATTTTATATATTTGATATGTTATGAAGATTCAAATAATATTTATATTTACATTTTAATAAAGCGTTTCTAATTGTTTATACGAGTTTGAATATGTTTCTTTTCGACCTTCCCCGAACAGTTTCTCTGCATCTTTTCATTGTCGATTTGTATTTAGTAACATACGCTCCGTGATACTGTGAAAATATAAGAGAGAATGGCAACGCAGACAAATATTCAAAATAATTTGTGGAAGTATTTTACCACAGTGAACGATTGTAATTCTGTAAAATGTAAGATTTGTAATGAAATTACTTCAAGGCAACGTGCTCCAGCACATTTATACAGGTCTCATAATATAACCGTTCAAAAAGTCATGTTACAATGGAACAACGACAACGATCCACTATGGCAATATTTCTCCAAAAAAGACTTATTTAGTGCAGAATGCAAATTTTGTGGCAACTTAATCAACAGTGCGTATCAAAAACGGAATTTAGACATACATTTGCAATTAATTCATTCACAAGAAATAGCTGCAATACGAGAGGAAATTACACGTACTTGGGTATCACCACATTTCACGTTTGACAATAATTATAACACAAATTGCATGTACTGCGATTATTATGGTAAAATATATGACGGAGTAAGTGTCTTGGAGAATCACTTGAAAGAAGTTCATAATTTAGACGAGCATTTCGTACGTTGCATAGAAAAGGAGCTTGATTATTTAGAAACAACAATGCAATGTACAACTGAATCAAGTAATGTGGCTACAAGTTCTCAAGATGATAATATACATTGACAATAAATCGAAAGGGAACCATGATCAACCGATGTAAATATTATTAGTGTCTTATTTTCTATGAATGGTAAATAAATTTTAGTATAAAGACTATATTAATGTGATAAATATTATATCAATGTTCATCGATTGATAAATAATCTCAACTCGAATAAGGAAAATATGATAGAATCTAAATAGTAATTGAGCTTAGGCATTCCTTTTTAAGTAATATGAATAAAAAGTCCCAGTTTTAATTTTCTAATTAAACGTACATGACTACAATATGATTTTGTAATTCTAATAACATTGACACTGTTCGATTTCTTAATTATCTTGTGCATACATACAGATCCAGTTACAGAAGCCAACACAGATATGCAACCCAAGCCAGAATCTGAAGATAACATTGTACGTAACATTAGTAATAAACTTTAGTTTGGTTTTGGAATTTATAACAAGCAGAGCATCTTTGACGAGTAATTACCCGCTTTCCGTTATTACATAACGTAAAGCAACTCTACGATTAAAGCATCAACTTTCTTAAGAATAAATAATTTACTACTTGCTTTCTTAATTATTTGCTAATTAATCAAATATTCAAATATTCATATCAAATATTCTTTATGTCGTTTTATCATTTCATTTATCATATATCACATAAAGTTTTGTGAAGCCAACGAATACATTAGCAGTTATAATATGTATACACGTATCAGAATTATAAAACTTATCAGAATACCATACTATGAAAATTATTTAAAATAATTTTTGTTTACTTAAGTCAATTTCAGGCGTTCGAATTATCTATGATTTAAGTATACTGATCTTAAAATCCGGATAGTATTTATAATTCTAATCCATATACATTTGTTATTTACGTAAAATGTATTATTGCAAAATTTTTAGAAATAATTTTTGAATATGTTAAAATTAATTATAATGTTATTATTGAAATATAATTTTTGTATTTGTTCGTATTTGTTAATGAAATTCAAACTGTTTACCTTAATATTTTTATGCAGAGATTAATAAAATGAATCAAGTAATGAAAAAAAATTCAATGCTCATATAAAATATGCATATTGCAAATTGCATAATTTTTTTTTACAGCAATAACATGTGTTTTCTTTATACCAATTAAATCATCTCATTGTCCTATGAATGAAAATATTAAGAGACAATTCCCAAAGAATGAACTGTTTGAAGTTTGAAGAAAACTACAAACCCAAACTTATAAACATGTTTAAATATTTTAGTCTAATTAAATTGTAATTAACTTTAACATATTTAAAGATTATTTCTAAAAAGTTTGCGAAATACTTTATATTAAAATGTATCAAGAAAATGTAAAAAAAAACATATTTTAATCTATTGACTTGCGACAATTTTACTTTAATATTTTTGTATGCAAAATAACTAGAAAAATCATATTTTGTAAAAACAAATTATACAAATTTATTTAAATAAATGACGGTGTTCTTTATGTGACTTCAAAAATCGATTTTTTTCGAGAAATAAATTTATCATTATTTGTATATTCCTCCTTTAAACTATACAACTTCCTTCCTAAACATGTTTTAATGAAAACCATCGTTCTCGAAAAATTTGAATCGCCGTTATTTCAAGTTGGATACCTCGTATTGATTGTAATATAAATAAACTCAAAATGGATATACATACATTAATGAATAATATTTTTTATAACCATGAAAAAAATAATGGTTGGTGCATGAATCGAATGTAAGAAGAGAGCGACAAAGGCATTAACGCTTGTTTTACGTTCCATTATTTTAATTTTCCCTCCTAAATGTTATTTGCTTATGTTTTTGTCACTTTTTCTTTGCTTTTGATTTACACTCCGATTCTTATTTTCGACAGAGATTAAGCGTAAAATAATGTTGAACTTAACTTGATTTAATAGATTTCATCAAGTATGAGTTCGGGAAATGTCGATCGAGTTTACTTCATTTGTTAAATCTTTGGAATTTCTGCGAACAATTGGATTTTCTGCGAATGCGTCTTAAACTTATTAAGGAATTACATGGGTTTCAGAGGCAAAAAAAAGGCACTTTTTCAAGATTTTTTAAAATACATTAACACTGAAGTATAAAATTCAAAAAAATTAGCATACAAAAAGCAACTTATAAACAACATTTCTATTTTTTTTTTGTTGAAAAAATTTCAAAATTAAGCGAGTTATGCGGAGACGCTTCGAAAAAAAATGATCTTACGGTGGACAAGATATCTCATGACAGCTTCATCTGAAATCAAAAAACAAAATATTTTCTTTTAGTACGTAAGTATAGCTAGTATTTGAACGAAGGATTTTTTTTTCCAAAAATAAATAATTTTTCAAGGTCGTAAATGACGTAAATTTTACAAAAAAATTGAATTTTTTGCAAAAATCTATGCCAAAAATTCAAATTTCCATTTTTTTTAAAATCCTTCGTTCAATTACTAGCTATACTTACGTACTAAAAGAAAATATTTTGTTTTTTGATTTCAGATGAAGCTGTCATGAGATATCTTGTCCACCGTAAGGTCATTTTTTTTCGAGGCGTCTCCGCAAATAGGCCATAACTCGCTTAATTTTGAAATTTTTTCATTAAAAAAAAATAGAAATGTTTATAAATTGCTTTTTGTAAGCTAATTTCTTGGAATTTTATACTTCAGTATTAATGTATTAAAAAAAATCTTGAAAAAGTGCCTTTTTTTTGCCTCTGAAACCCATGTAACCCCTTAATGCACATTTGATAACTATTAGCTAATTCAATATTCCGTGCATTAGTTGAGAAGCGACTAAAATTCTAACATATTTTCAATGATATTTTTATTGTTACCGAAACATTCATGATGAACATCTATCTTTCAAGAAAATTTGAAGAAAATTTTTTTGTTTAACAGGAAAATTTAATTTGCAACTTTGATAAATACATATTTTTTTTACTAGAATATTATGTATCTTCGCAATTTAATCGACGAAATCGAAATTTGCTCAAGAAGGAGTTAAATGTGAATTATCCAAATCTGCACACTACAAAAGAGTTACARTAATTTATATGCCTTGCGATTTCTTACGAGCGCTTTATTTTGGATTTCTTCGTTTTGGTGAAATCACAATTTGTTGAAAAAGAACGTTCCGTTCCATTTCATTTGACCAGAAAATGAAGTTGAGTTAAAAATAAGTCAGCAAGTGAACCGATCTTAACAGTTTATTCACTTGTTTTCAATTAAATTGTGATGCAAATGGTACAGTATTGGTTCACAAATAGAAKACTGTTGAGTATTTTCGACCGATTTTCTATTTTAGTAAGCGAACTACTATAGGAATCAAAACATCCAAGTTTTGAATTAGAATGTTTGGTCGTTTACGTGATTAAGTAACTTTACATTTATTTATATTTGTCATATACGTTTTAAAATAATTATGAATTGCAACAGTTTTCGTCTTACTTTACAGAATAGTGCGTTAATCTACGTACTGTATGGTGCAACTTTTTTTTCAAAATTGTGTATTCATCTTGGAACCAATTTTTAAACGTATATTATTTATAAAACAAACATAAAACAGAGGATTGCGAGAAATGTCAGAAAAGAAGGAAGATTAGATTTTGGGTTATAAGATAGTATAGATATTTCTTTAATTGTTAGAAACGGTAAAGAATACAGAGGACGCAAGAGGGAAAGTGGAAAAACGAATATAACGGTCTCCATGATTTTGATGAAACATAAAGTTACTCTTAATAAAGAGACAAAGAAATATTAATAAGAAGGGAGTATAACACAAAAATATTATGAGTAATGTGGTTTTGTACATTAAAAAATTAATACGTATAAACTGCTATTTTACGTCTAGCGTGAATGTAGAACAATGTCGTTAGAACTTATCACAACGATTTAAGTCACTTAGGTATCGACAAGATGGCTGAGAATATTTATAAAGTTTTCTAGCTTCCGCAGATTCGTAAGAAAATAAAGGATTATATCAGAAATTGCTGAAAATATATAGATATATATATCACCGTTCAGTGAAAAATCTGAAAGACATTTACATAACGTTGATAAAAAGAATCTTCCATTTAAAAATATTCATATTTATAATTTGGAAATGGCAGAAAAAAAATGAACTATATTTTATCTGTACCGTAGATCTGTATCGTATCTGTAACTTTATAAAATTTTAATTTATAAAATTAAATTTAAAAAGTTATATCCATGTAGTTCTTTCGTTACGACGAAGGTAATAAAACATTTGATAGAATATACTTCTAAAGTTGGCGCTGCTAGTACTTTAAGGTGTAGCTTTATTTTTATTTTGTATTTTTTAATATATTTTTTTTATTTTGATTAAATTTCTTATTTTTTATTATATAATTAAATATTTTAATTTTTTTAAGTTAAGTTGGTTTATATTTTTATGTATTTATTTGTTTAATATATTGTATTCATAGTCCTTTCGTAAATTCTGCTTGGCGCCGTTTCCTAATATAATATTTTTTTATAGAAAGTATATATACGACATCTTTTTTGAAAGGTATTATTATTATTATTTTTTAATTGTGAAAAGAGCGTGTATTTGGCGTCGTTTTTTATCTTTTTTTTAAAAATGGTAATTTTTGATAGATAGATTATATCGTGAAATTTCATCATCTTTATATACATTGTTATAAAAAAAGCATTTAAAAAATCAAATGCCGTCTCCTCCAGTCCACCCACCCAGCGACACGATTCGCCGCCAGCTACTTTGCAGACTTGCCACCTTGCTGTGAATTGGCTTATGCACGTTTATTTTGCCTTTCACAAACTCGCTCAACTCGTGCAGCAGATCGCCGTGCCTTTTAACCAGCTCCTGTAGCTCCTGCCTCTTCTTGTCATCGCTTGTCGCATTTGGGGCCAAGCGGTCCACCCGTTGGAGTGATGTTTGGCTCCCCCCAGAATCCGTGGAGCCAGCGGGGCTTTCACCCGATCGGAACCGACGGGAGGATTTCCCTTCTGAGGTCTACCCACGTGGGGTAATGTTGTTTTTACACCACTACTCATTTTTATTTTGGCTGTTTTAGGGGGCCAACCCTGCACACCTCCTTTTGGTCCGCGGGAGCTATTTTATTTCGCTCCAGTCCGCTGGATCAGCAAGCTGCTCCAAAGGACTTCCCCTATCCGCCGCCTGGAGACGCGCCGCGTCGGAGTTGGGCTTCTCCTAGGGACAAAGTCCCGTTGCGGTGTGTGTGTGTGTGTGTGTGTGTGTGTGTGTGTGTGTGTGTGTGTGTGTGTGTGTGAGAGAGAGAGAGAGAGGAGAAGTTATTAGCGTTATTGTTATCATTTTATCGTGTTTTATATCCAATAAACAATAAAGAATGATAATTACAGAGTTAACAGCGTCTTCCCAACGTATCTTATGTACCTAAAGGTCCAGCTGCATAAGACGCAGCACGCAAATCGTAAGTAGCAATGCAGATACGACAGCCAATCAGAAGTGTTAATGGTAACTATTGCTACTGCGACTTGCGACGCGCGTGTTGCGTCTTATGTAGTTGGGCCTTTAGTTATATATTACGTACATCTTAATGCTTTAGATTGATACCCTTAATTATGGTGATATGTTTCCGTTAAAATATTTATAACAAAGTTTAATGAGAGTCACAAACATTAATAAAAATTTAAAAATGCAAAAATTAATTGAATAAAATAATTATACATTTAAATGAAATTCTTAAAATTTGTTATTTGAGTGTCGATTAAAGCTAAACACTGACATTGTAAAATGTATATAGTTAAACTACGTGCATTAATATCAATCACTCATGAATTATCGATTCTATGTATTTGATGTTATTAAGATTCAAATAATATATTTATATTTACATTTTAATAAAGAGTTTGTAATTGCTTGTAAAGCCCGCGGCACACGATGCTTGTTTCTGCTAGATTGTTTGCGTTTTAGTAAATTACTAAAATTGCACCAAATAGAAGGTAGAATTTCTAGTAATTTCCTAAAACGCAAGCAATCCAGTAGGAAAACAAGCATCATGTGCCGCTGGCTTAAGAGTTTGAATATGTTTTTCTTTTTGACCTTCCCCAAATCGTTCCTCTGCATCTTTTCATTGTCGATTTGTATTTAGTAACATACGCTCCGTGATACTGTAAGAATATAAGAGAGAATGGCAATGCAGGCAAATATTCAAAATRATGTGTGGATGTATTTTACCAGAGTGAACAATCTTAAAGTAAAATGTGATATTTGTGATGTAATTTATACAAGATCTCTTGCTCCGGTACATTTATATAGGTCTCATAATATAACTGATCAAGGAATCATCTCAGAATGGAACAACGACAACGACCCACTATGGCAATATTTCTCCAAAAAAAACTTATATAGGGCAGAATGCAAATTTTGTGGCACATTAATCAACAGTGCGTATAACAAATGGAATTTAGACACACATTTGAGATTAGCTCATAAACAAGAAATAGCTGCAATACGAGAAGACATTACACGTACTTGGGTATCACCACATTTCACGTTTGACMWTAAATRTATAATAAATTGCATGCACTGCGATTATTCTGGTAAAATATATGACGGAGTGGATGTCTTGAAGAAACACTTGAAAGAAGTTCATGATTTAGACGAGAATTTCGTAAAGCGCATAGAAAAGGAGCTTGATTATTTAGAAGCAACAATGCAATGTACAATTGAAGAAAGTAATGTGGCTA
>JANQDE010000252.1:1766-35947 GCA_037157785.1 Cephalotes varians
TATCTCTTTAGTGCCTTACTACTAGTGACACTGCTCGTTTCAGAAACGGTCACTTCTGCACTACTGCAGTTCTGCAGTACTGCACTAGTAATGTCACTGCTCATCCAAATAGTGATACTACTAGTGKCACYAAYGYGAATTYACTACTGCATCTCTATACTACTAGTTRTGRGTAGTGTCACYACTCATATCAATAGTGACACTACTATATATACAATAGCGACACTACAGCACTAGCAGTGACACTAATAGTGCTTTTTTACGAGGGTTTACTTACAATAATAGATGTATGCAATAGATGTCAATAAGATTTATGTTTTTACGCGATCGTCAGTGAAATGTTGAAATTCGCGCGATGATATTATGTCGTCAACGAATCATAAGGTATTATATCATCTATAAAAGGTTGATATGACCATTGAAAAGCGGTGCTAATTTTTAACTTAAAAATTGAATATCTCGGAATTATTTGTTTTTTTTAAAAAAAGAAAGTGTTTATTTTTTATGTTCTATATATAGATATAAGTTTGATTAAAATTGGTGAGTTTTTAGTTAGTTGAAATAAATCCATTTTTCTTAGAAACATAAATTTATGATTAAGTATAATATTATCATACAAATTAATTTTGTCAGAGACAAGATAAATTTCTTAGAAAGAAATTTGAAGATTTAAAATAAAAACGTTAATGTAATATTATGTTATATATTTGTATATATAAAATGTTTTTATATATAAAATGTTTCATAGTAACTAATATTTGACTAATATTTTATTGTTATATTCTTTGATATATTTAAAATTGTATTTTTTTCATGGTTCATTGTTGAAATTCGTCATGATTCAATCATAAGTGAAGTTTCTGATGAAATAAGATCTATTATGCAAACAGAAATCTGGTATCTATTTATATCCATTTATTACGAAATTTAATTTACGAGAAACTTTACTTTTCAATGCGGAATGTGATCAGAATATTTTGGTAGAGTAAGAAATTCGGAAAGTTAATCTGATCTGCGTAAGAAAGTGATGAATAGAAAGCGGTATGAACTTCGAAGCACTCAAAATATTATTTGCTATTTTTTGAACAGCTATTCTAAAGCTTGTTGTATAATTCAATTAAACGATTTCTTGTATCGCGCATATTATATGCATCACAGAAACAGCACAAATGAAAAGCAGACGATATCTCGTGTTTTTTTTTTTTACGATTATTATTTATATCAATGTGCAAGAAGATACAAGGTCTTTTAAGTACGCATGTGCGTAGAAAATTTTTCGCGAAAACTCCGTTTGTACTTTAATATACGTAGTATGTATGTAGTATGAGATGGGAAGAGAGGCGTCGTGAGTGATAATTACTTTAATGACACTCGGAGATGACATAGTAGTTTATCTCTTCCTGCAGTCGTCGTTATTCTCATTCAAGAATGTGTCGAAGACTGCCGCTTCGGTATTCGACGATCGGTATCCTCACTTAAGTTAATGTCGATTTTCCGAATACAATGATCACAATTGCGCGTGATAGCAATTCCTCTCGGTACTCTTTTTATTCTTTGAGAGATGCTTATCATCGTAATTAATTCGCTAACAGGAAAGAAAAGGAAAAAAAGAAGAATCTGATAACATATCGGCAATATTAGACGATACTCTTATTGGTATCATCTTGTAATAGAGACTCTTTAACATTATAGAGATTTCGACGATTTTTATAAATAAAAAGAAGAAATTACAAGTCAAAGGTGCGTTCGGAGAACGCGCTATCAGCGCTATTGCGTCATTTTTATTTTACGTCTAGTGAATGTTAAAGATAAAATGACGTAATAACTGATAGCGCATTCCTGGAACATAGCCAAAGTCTTAGGTCGATATTTATAGTTGGTTCTCATATTTAAGATTGTCTTAAGTATAGTCTCATAAACCAACATCATAAAGCAATCATAGAGTCGCGTATTAAGATATTATTTAAGATGGTCTTGAAATAAGAATCGATGAATACTCGTCTGACAATATATCAAACAAATTATCACATGAAGTTGAGTTATTTACGGCCTTCAAGATTATTGTAGTATAATAATTTTTATACTTGACTTATGATAATGTCTTTTTTATTATGTTACAATTCGTACTTAGACAATACAAAGTCCAAAATCATAAGACGTCTAAAAAATATTTTAAAGGTATCTTTAAAACATTTTATATTCTGATGGTTATATTCTGATGATCTTTGTGTTATCTGCTACAAAGTTGAAATCGTATAATATGAATTTAGTGACGTAATGACATCATCACACACTTGATATCGCAAATTTTTAAACAATTGCACCTAAAAAATTTATCTAAAACTAACAATATTAATTTAATCAATTTTTGATTTATTTATAATATACTAATTTATAATATACTAATTTAAATTATTGAAAAAAATTTTAGCAATGCTACATTTAACGTGAAACATAATTTGTTTTGCATAATTTACTGTGTATTTTTTATGAATATATTAATACGTATTAATATTATAATAGTTATAAAAGATATCTCACTCACTCTCTCTCTCTCTCTCTCACACACACACACACACACACACACACACACACACACACACACACACACACACACAAACATTTACAAAATTTAATATTATAAAATTTAAAATTACTAAAATTTAAAATTACTAAAAATTAATATTACTATATTGCGAGAAAATCGTCGATATTATAAGTTTTTTAAAGCGACACCTTCTTACATCTCAAAAATTAAACATTATACTTTATTAATAAAAACATGATCTTAGATAATTAAAAAAATAAAAATAAAACCCATAATATTCATATTAAGACCATAAGATAATAATTTAATCTATTCTTTATATGCTGTCTCGTTACATATTTACGGGATATGCATATAATCAACAAAAAACATTTTACATTGAAGTGAAAGGATTCTAAAAATCTTCATACATTAAACTTCTTGATGTTTTGTACAATGCTCCTTTGTAAAAGGAAAAAAGGAATATATGATATTACTACACTGTCAGTTTTGTGGTTTATTTTGTCGCTCATTTTTGCTTATCTTACGAAAAAGTTAATTATTACAAAATTCGAAACAGTGTTACAAAAATAATATATCATCTGATAAAAATCACTTTCTAATTTGTATTTATATTCTAAAGTTTTATTCTTATTTAAGGAAAGTATGGATCAAAAACAAAGTGGTATCGATGATTTTCCTTTATAATAAAATACAATTTATATTATTTATAATTATATAATATAATAGTTTTTGTATCATTTCTCTTTTCTCTCTCTCTCTCTCTCTCTCTCTCTCTCTCTCTCTCTCTCTTTCTCTCTTCTCTCCAACGTATTCAGTGAATAACAATTCCTTTTTTTTTTCAAGTAATATATTCAAAATTTCTATGAGAATTAGCATATTCTGACACTTATTAAGATATTACTTAAGACGGTTTTGAAATAAGAATCGATGAATACCTGACAATATATCAAACAAATTATTACATGAAGTTGAGTTATTTATGATCTTCAAGATTATAGTCTTCAAGATATAGAATAAAGATAAGATTTAAGATATTGAAATTCGCTTACAATAAAATAAATGTTTTAATGATTAATGCTGCTAATCTTTAACCAGGCAGAAAGTTATGTAATCGGTCATTCGAAGCTTCAGATTATTTTTCAAAATTTTGTAATAATTGGTTAGTCGGAAAACGTAAAAATCAAAGAGAAAACGAAACTTCAAATCAGTTAAAGAATTTAATATCATATTCGCAAAACATTAAAAAAAAAAAGAATTGCAAAAAATGATGCTGTCTGAGTTTCTGAGATCCTCTTGCTTTAAGGGGATGCTGGACAGATGGCCGAACTTAAACGATGTCGATAATACAGACATATCTAATTCAGAACTAAAAATGAAATGACAAGGTGAAAAATGAAATAACACGATTGTCGATAATAAAAGTGACAAGGACAACATGCTTTGTATTGCTCTACTGTATAATAGATCGCATACACCATTCGCACAAATTTTCATAATACAGTTGATCGTACTTTTCTATTTATTTCTCTTGTAAACTTCAAAATCATAAACTCAAGATCTCATAATATTCTTCTGCATTATTAAAATGCGGGCAAATGCTTTTATTTTGGTTATATACTTAGAATTATTTATATTATGCAATGAAATAATCTAGGTGGTAACAGGAAACTGTAATTTAAAAACTTTTTTTGATTTTTCGTATTATTTTGTTTTCATGTTATTGTGTTTACCCGCATTTATTTGCATTTTTTTTCTTACTCTGGAGAACGATTTTTCATTCTGTATAAGGAAAGCAAAGAAAATATAAAAGTACGAAATGTGCATTTGGTCGGTAATATAGACGACTTCAGCATCCTCTTAAGGCTAATGAATCACTCGTTGCAGAATCAAAAATAACGTCTATTCTAATTTTAATTCTGCATAGTTTTCATTGATACTTACATAACACGATTACATATCCTATAACTTCACACATGAATAAATGTTATTCGGGTATAATCCATCTTTTTGCGCTAAAAATTAGAAAATTATTAATTCAATTGATAGATTAAAATTTTTACATTAATTGTAGATAAGTTCATTATTAACTCGTTATTATAATTTTTAATTAATTTAAATAAATGAGACAAAAAATGGAAAAATATGTAAAAATATGTAAAAATATGTAAATTTTTCACCTTTTCATAATCTTGGATTTGGCAAATTTATCAATTAATAATTACTTAATATAAAAAATTTAATAGCTACCTAACAAATAACATCAACAAAATTATTAATTTTCCTAACTTAGTAATTCAGATAACAATTTTAGAAAAAATTTTGACAGTTTTTTAGGCTAAAGATAATACAATAAGCAATGTTTTTGCTGCATCAAGAATGTAAGAAATGTTGATTATACCAATCAATTCTTATCAGTTCTTATCAATTCTTATCGTTCTTTTAATCATAAAATGACATTTATTATCGTGATAATTCACTTTTAATGCTTTGATTGGTTTTACCTCACAATAAGAGAACTATATAAGAGAATACATATATATAGAAGCAAGCGGGGAGATTGTAAATACCCCTACCGCTGTGTGTTGTATAACGCATGCTGGCAATCGTCGGCATGTGCGAATAGGCATTCAAACAGTCAGTTATATACTGAATAGATAGACGAACTGATTGTCAGTTTGTTGGTGAGGACTTGCAGTGAAGATCAATTACTTGCATTCACTTATCTTGAATTAGACTTACTTTGACATACTCGCGACATGCAGAGGACACATCTAACCATCGTTCTCTTTTTATTTGTGGTGCTCTCTACTTGCTGTTTAGCTGTCAACCAAACCTTTGTGAATACTACGAAAACAAAACTTAAAATACTTGGTATCTTCGGACATCTTGGCAAGAGTCACTTTGATGTGTTCAAGCCACTTCTGGAGGAACTAGCTCGAAGAGGTCACGAGCTCACTGTGATCTCATATTTTCCTAGAACGGATAATGCCAAGATGAAAGAGCCACTACCTAATTATAAAGACATCGATCTAGTGGATCCCGAATACGGCATCTTTGTGAATATTGTGGATCTCCAACAAATCAAACATGTGTGGTACAATCCTTTAGTAGATCTTTACATGCTGAGGTTCATGGCAAATTACACGTGCAGTACCGGTCTGCGGAGTTCAGCCGTCAAAGAATTTCTTCAATCTGACGAAAAGTTCGACTTGATTCTCACAGAGAACTTCAATACCGATTGTTTTTTAGGTTTTATTCATCGCTTTAAAGCGCCCTACATGGCCTTGTCGTCGCATCAAATCATGCCGTGGACCAACAATGCCATGAGCAATACGGACGATCTCAGCTACAACCCAATAATATTTCTTGGCTTAACTAAACCTCTGAATTTTTTTAGTCGAATGAAAAATGTACTGTGGCTGTCATTTGTTAATGTAGCCTACGACTATTGGTTCCGATCTGCCGATCAAATCTTTGCCAATGAAGTTTTCGGTCCAGATCTTCCTAAGCTGAAAGAAATCGCTCAGCAGTCGCAAGCGTTGTTGGTGAATACCCATAGTAGTATTCATGGCAGCAGGCCTCAGCTGCCAAATGTAGTGGAAATCGGTGGGCTTCATATTCCATCCAAGATCAATCCGCTGCCGAAGGACATAGCCGAGTTTCTTAATAGCGCCAATGAGGGAGTGCTATATTTCAGTTTGGGCTCTATGATCAAGATGTCTTCGATGCCACAGGAGAAGCTGGACACGATATTAAAGGTGATTGGCTCGATACCGCGGAAAGTGATTATAAAGTGGGAGACTGACGAGCTACCGCGCAAGCTGAACAACGTTATGGCCAGGAAATGGCTGCCTCAGTTCGATGTGATTAGTAAGTGAAAAGACGAACGTTCTTTTTTTTCATAGGACGAGTCAAGATCATATTAGACTCTGAATTACTTCAAAAGCACGAGATTAATCATTAATTATTACAGTGGAGAAATATAAGCCATTTTTTTTCAAAATCTGAATAATTTCATGTAGAAATATATATATTTTTATTTTTTTTTATTTTTTCATTAAAAATGATAAAACTCACATTGCATTTTTTAACCTATTGTATAATGTGTGATGTCATTTATTTATTGGAGTTGGCGAATACTATGATGAAAGGGAATTGGAAGTAATACACAAAACAGACATTACGAAATTATAATATTGGATTGGCACAAAAGTTCGTAGCGTTTTTTAGCTTAAAATTGTATATACAATATTTTCGTCAAAAATAAATGAAATTTAAATTTTAAAAAAAGGATTTTAAAGCTTGAAATCTTTACTTTCAAAAGCTTATCATATTTTTTGAGTTTATGTAAGTTTGGTAATTTTTACATACAGAAAATTATATATGAGCTGAAAAAAATGGAAAATTTTCTTCTCACTTGTTGATTTGTAACGTGCCCAAATTAAATTTGAAAAAATTTTTGACTATCTATTGTGAAAGCTTGAAGCTTTCCCTACAAAATCGTTTTTTACAAATGTTCCTACGATTTTTTATTCTTAAGTTATTCGCAAGTTAAGTTAAACAGGGATTCTGACTTTGATTGCTCATAGCTTCATTAAAAATCATCGTACCGTAATTTGTAAAACAGATTCTGAAAGCTGAAACTTTGCTCTATCAAATGATATTATACTAATTTTGTAAAATATAGAAATTTTTAAAATATAGAAATTTTAGAACTAAAAAACGCTACGAATTTTTGTTCCAACTCAATAAATAAAGTATAATAGTTCTCTGGACGTTTCAAAGTGAAGCATGTATGTTGCATCATTCGCATGACATAATGTTAGATAATGAAAAGTGTGACGCATGGATTATGTGGCATGTTTCATGTATTTATGCGTGGCATAAAAACATCAAATACGATAAAATACATCGAAAATCAGATCGAAGTTAATTTCTGCTTGTATATACAGAAATATATAATGAAAGAGAACCAATATATATATATAAGAAAAAGAACTGAAATATAATTAAAAGGATAATTTTATCATTATTCTTTCTATAAAAAATTTTTATAAAAATTTTGAGGAAATAAGAAATATAACCATATATGTATACAATACATAAAATTACATATGTAATTATATATAAAATTGTGTAATATAATCGCAATTTTTTTTAAAGAAACATAATGTAAAAGAAATAGGGTCAAAGGCCAACAATCGAGCATACGATGTTATTATCAAAGGTCTAAGAATATAACAACATGGTAATTAAAATAAAATAATAATAATTTAATGTCATGCGTAGACGACGTTCCGACAGCACAGTGTCTTCTTTAGTACGAATTAATAATAAATAAATACAAACAAAAATATGAAGGCCATGATAATGTCAATAGTGTAATAAAAATTCAAGATTGAACATTGAGTCGACACGAATAAGCAGTTTTAAGGCCGTATTAGACTAAAGATTGAGATTGAGATTGGATTGGAATTTAATCAATCAAAAAAAAGCAAATCAATCTCAAATTTAGTGAACTTTGCGTTGATTGATCAAAATCCAATCCAATCTCAATCCCAATCTCCAGTCTGATACGGGCTTAACGGTTCTTAAGCGCAAGGTCGTACCAGTTGCAATCCATAACATCATTTATGAAAATTAAATATCCCGATGTGGAGATAGAGACACGCGAGGAGTGAGAGGCAGATAATAGCACGAACTTTCTTCTCTATCTATCAAAGCCAATCAGGCTTTGGTGGGGGCCTGATTGGCTTTGATAGACAGAGAAGAAAGTTCGTGCTATTATCTGTCTCTCACTCCACGTGTGTCTCTACCCCCACCACCTCAATCAGCGGTCCAGGTCTCCATGTCGATGGTCACACCGCTCGGCGGAACGCGCGGCGCGACGTGCGCAGTGTGCGCGCGGGACGCGCGGCGCGGTAATTTCGATTGTTAACATAGACATACAAAGCGTGAATGGTAACATAAAACGGTGAAAATAGGGTCGGTTTATAAAATAAACATAAAATTTAACAATAAAATTACAATGCTATATAGTTCTCAGATTATATTCAATATTTCGACATCTGTTGTAAAAGTTCGGATTGCATATTCAACACATTTTTTGTGATTTGATGTTTATCATTTCCGATATCAATCTTCTAGTAGTATTTTTCTTTATCGAGTATTTCTGGATTGTTTCAATTAAATTCGTGATTGTTGTTTATCCTGTGTTCCGTTATTACAGAATGCTTGTCAGTTTTTTTATTAATGTCTCTTTTATGTTCTGGTATTCTTGTGTTGAGTTTTCTTTTCGTTTGTCCGATATGTAGCATCATAATTTTTACAAGACAACTTGTAAACTATGTTTTTATTAAAACTCGAGGATAAGGTGTGCTTTAATTATTCTCCCCAATTTATTGAGACTGAAAAAGGCTGAAATAGCATACATATGTCGGACGAAAAGGAAACTCAACATAAGAATATCAGAACATAGAAGAGACATTAATAAGAAAACTGGCAAGCATTCTGTAATAACAGAACACAGGATAAATAACAATCACGAATTTAATTGGAATAATCCACAAATACTCGATAAAGAAAAATACTACTACAGAAGATTGATATCGGAAATAATAAACATCAAATAAAAAAAAATGTGTTGAATATGCAATCCGACACCGAACTTTTACAATAGACATATGTCGAAATATTGAATAAAATCTGAGAACTGTGTAGCATTGTAATTTTATTGTTAAATTTTATGTTTATTTTATAAACCGACCCTATTTTCACCGTTTTATGTTACCATTCACGCTTTGTATGTCTGTTAACAATCGAAATTACCGCGCCGCGCGTTCCGCGCGCACACCGCGCGCGCCGCGCCACGCGTTCCGCCGTGCGGTGTGACATTCAGATGTGTTTTTGTTGTTTGACATTATTAATGTAAACCCATTTGAACATCGAACGTCGATATTGTACTTTCATACACTGAGGGTAGCTTAAAAGAAAGCCGAAACGTCTGAAAATATAGATAATAAATTACATTAATTGATTACGCTCTGTTAACTGCGGCATTGTTCTTATTAGCCTTTCTAAGATTAATTGATTATTGTTAATATTTCAAGAGCTCATCACATTAATAAATAGCTTACACTTATTAATATTGTTAAAGTTAATTATGTTAATGGAATCGGATAATAGTGCACTATAATTTACGGTTTGAAAGATATACAAGATGTAAGGCATCGGCCACTTCACTTCTCATTTGCAAATAGAGGACGTTAAACTAAGTAGAACAGTCCTCTACTATTTTGCAATTGACTGCAATACTTAATGAGATATTAATTTTTGAAAATCGCTGAATAAGGACATATCCATCCGGCTCACCGCCAAATGCCAAAAAATTATAATCATTAATAATTTCCTCGAGCTGTCTAAATAGTTCACGAATGTGAGAAATGTTTTTTTTTTTCTTTTACCTTACTTTTATCTTTAAAAAAGTCTCTCATTATTATATTACTTAATTGCTTTGTCACAATGATTATGTACAATGATTATGAGATCGCAACTTCAAAAGACATTGGCGTGCCATTCTTATTGGCATGTTTACGCGAACAAATAATATTGAGAAGAAAAAGTAATTGAGCAAGATATTCGTATATAGCTTCATTCGCTCATATTTTGCGAATAAATCAAGATTTACTCTAAAGCGATATACGAATCTGTTAAATATATTATAAAAAATATATTACAAAAAAATAATATATAAAATAATATTAAGTAATAAATATAAAACAATAATCTTGAATAATTGCGTTTTTAGATATTCCTCTCTATTATATTTTTCAAAAAATTTCAGAACTGTTCATCAATGTAAGTTGCTCTTATTATCATTATCTCATAAATGAGGCGTTTCAATAAACGTTTTTATTAGTGTTGACAACTCATTACAATTATAAATATTATAATCAATTATAAATTTGCGCAAATTATATTGTCGGAGTTGCAACTTTTATTACTTTAATTTGAATAAAATTGATAAATGAATGTGTAGCTCCACGAATAAAATGAACAAGAAAAATTGCCAATGGAAGCAACTGTTGCGAATAGTTGTAGAATAAAATAATTACAACTTAAACAATGAAAGAATGTGCAAAAAGTGCTAAATCACTCGGGCTCTCAAAATAATAACACAGAAAAAATTGACATGGAAATAAGGGCTAACTAAATTTCCATGTCAATTTTTTCTGTGTAATTATAACTTAGTTCTGGTGGAAGGCTGGTGTATTTTGCAGCAAACGTTTCAACTCTGGATTTGAGTCCTCTTTTATTATATCTTTACACATTATTTAACTAATTTTAAAAAAGCATGTTTTTCTTATCTTGCTGATTAACTATTGAAACCGAAGAAAATAGAAAATAGATAATAAATAATCGACATATAATGGTAAGAGAGTTTTTGTTGAAATTTTTTTGTCGCAATAGTAATTTACGCAATAATTTTTAGCTAACAATTGGTTACGCGAGATGACGCGTTCTTGCGTCAACAAACGCGCCGATCGCGTGACAAATTCGCGCGGCGTCGATTGCGGCCGCGAGATAACTCTACCTCGCGATAGCCGTTTCCGCGAGTAGCGATCGCGCTTTTACAGCACAGGCTAGGCTGCGCGCGCTGCGGATTTGCAATGGTAATGCTTTGCTAAAAATTTCACCAGGTCGTTTTAGACACCGTTTGACATATTTTATTGTCTCCGCGCACGATGATCGACGGTTGCACCTGCGGCACGTGCTTTTGTTTTTACTCCTATATTTTTTTCGTCGTTTTTGTTGCGTCGTTTCGTCTTTTTATTGGGTTGTTTGCGGCTAAACTGTACCACCGAAGTAACGCGTATTTTCATTCCATTCGTATCCATTCCTCCTTCCGGTTTCACTCTGTTCTCGTTAATAATATTCCCCCGACCGGCTTTGCGTGTTTTCGTGATACAAAATTTCTAATAGAAGTTTATTGATTACGATTATCAATTATCCTTCGGTAATTGATAAATAGTCTTGCTATTATGATCTTTTCTTTGCTGTCCCAATTACGCTCATTAATATTGGTTGCGATCAGTAGATAAAACAGATTAACATGTAGTGTGCTCAGTAATTCTTTATTATGATTGATTTCTACACTTTTAAATCTAACTAAGAACTAAAGGCAAAAACTAATCATATTAAAGAATCGCTGAGCATTTATTGTTCTGCTTTGTCTGCTAAACGCAGCTATTCACAAATAATAATTACTTTTATTAAATATTTAATTTTGCACGGAAAGAATGGTTTTGCTGAAAAATCTCAAATTTTAGCTGGATATAGATCAGAAAAGTAATTTTGTTGAACTATCAAAATAATTATAAACGCTCAAACTAATTGCTATGATATCAAAATTTTTTGTAGCATTGCTATTGTTTTTAAGATTCCAACAAAATTATTTTAATGGCCCAACAAAATTATTTTCAGATCTGTATCCAGCAAAATTTTAGATTCCTTGGCAAAATCGTTTTTTCTATGTGGATAAATAAAATCCATTTTCCATGAAAAGTTATATAATTAAGTTTGCACTAAAAAAATTTTAGTTGTAATCATAAGGCCATAAGCATCGACCAGAGCGTTCTAATAGATGGCAATTTTGATTGGTCGATTTGCTTACAGCTTTATGATTACTTAATTACACACACGGATATTCATAAATACATATATATATATATATATATATATATATATATATATATAATGATATTGTTTCTCTTATCTTGTTGTCAAAATATTCATAACGTTTTATTTTTTATTTTTTTATAACAAATACAAAATTTTCTCTGTTTATTATAATGATTAGAGAGAACGCCATTTCTTTTCGAATTATACATCGAATTATAACACTAAATTTTTATGCCGTGTAATGCAATCGCATTTGAAATTCTACGCTAAATCGCCTTACAAACCGCAATCCATATTCGACGATATTATCGTTCTAATCATGCGAAACATAGGCTACTACTCTAATATAACAATATTGTGATCGCAGCAATTGCAGATGTGCGCAGCATTTTTTGAAAATAGTATTCTTAGAAAAAGAGTTAACTTCAATTAACTTAAAGCTATTACACATTAAAAAAATTTTAGTCATAACCGTAAGACTATCTAAAAATAAATTCCTGGAAATTAAGGAAAATATGAAAAATGTTTTAGATAAAAGCAAAAGTTGTATAATGTGAACAGAGACAAATAACAATAAATAATAGTTAATTAAAAAAAAAAAATCGATTTTTCAGGGTCACATCGTCATTTTTTAAAAATGGAATTATGTAATTTTTACATAATATTATATTATAATATAATATAATATTTATATAATATTTACATAATATAATTCTTCTATTTTGCATATAAAAATATAGTTATAAAAAAATTAATATATTACATTTTCCTTAATTTCCAAGATATTTATTTACGGCATTTAAAATGAACTATATATAATTATATAATATAATCAGCGTTGAGTAAATCAATTTTTTTCTATTAACTAAGTTATAAGTTAAAGCTAATGGTCTATAAAATTAATTTAAAATTAATTTTACGTTAAAGTTGCATGAACAATAAACTAAATTATCTTAAGTTAAATTAAAAGTTATTAAAAGTTATTAAAAGTAAATTTTAAAAAGCATTATTTATATTAAATTAAGAATTTTTTTCGATTAGGTTTTAGACTTGCCTTAAAATGAAAAACAATTACAATATCGAATAAATATTAATTGATATTTTAGACAAATCTATTAATTAAGTTGTCTAAAAGCTGTTGCAATAAACTGGTGTTAATGTAGATAAGTATGAAACAAGAAAAATAAAGATTCAAATGTGTACACTTTTGTCTTCTAATAGCTTAAAGTGGCTTTCAAGATATTTCTGTTGTTTACAATATATCATATCTATAGATCAGATTATCTTGCGATTCTGGAGGTCAATCATCAATTTCACGTGAAAATTTTCACTTTTCACTTTTCACTTTTCATTTTTCATTTTTCACTTTTCATTTTTCACTTTTTATTTTTCACTCAACGAGATTTCACGTGAAATTTTTCATGCTTAGCGATTATGTATATAGCTTGGAAGCGCTTCGTTGTATCCTTAATAAATTTCTGTTTTCATTCACAAAACCCATGCTGCAGTCATATTATAACTACGTATAAAAAATATTAAAATGTTTTAATCATTATTATAATTATATCACAGAAAAATATTTGATAATTATTAAGTTTAGGCTCCTCACCTCCAATTTCGATGAAATTAGGCTTATTCGACGCGTTTTCGTATGAAATGAAAGAATCTGGCATAGAAAATTAATAATACAAGAATGTACTTATACATATACTTACTGTCAAAGCATATTCATTAATTCTCTAGATTTCCGCCTTTTCGCTACCAAAGATGATGGCGAAAAAATTCACGTGAAAAATTTCACATTTCCTCGGTTAGCAAAGTTACATGATTCCGCGAAATCGTATATGATCTTACAGATCACGTGAAACTTTTTACTTTTCACGTTTTCGCCTTAGAGAAAAAGTTACATAGTTGATGCCCTGAAACAAAAAAAATGAGATGTTGGATTCCTGAGATAAACATGCTTTCATAATTTCCCCATTTATGAATGCAATAAAAATTTATAACAACGTTTATAACATCGTTTACGTTATACAGAGTGTTATAAATTTTTATTACATATTTTAAATGACGATCTCAAATATCTCGAAAAATATAGAAAATACGGAAAAACATTTGAAATAAAAGTTGTCTGAAAGAGGTCATACAAGGTAATTAAAAAAAAAAAACGTTTCCTTAAAAGGTCATATTCCTGACTTGATTCAAAAACAATTTTTTCTTTGCCAAAATTTTGTCCGAAATAGTTAGGGAATGATGGGCCGCGTATAGAAGATAGTCAGAGGCGGCGCAACCATTGTCCGCCGTAGACGGTACGAGGAACTCTCATTGCGGTCAGACTGCCTACACACGTGTTAACATGCATATGCGATCGCATTCTCTCTCTCTCTCTTTCTTTCACGCACACAAAATTATTTTGTAAAAATTCGATGATCATGCTGCAGCTTGAGAAAAAGGAAAACTTCCATTTCGATGGATCACATACAGCTCCAAATAAATGTTTGTTAATTGAACTTCCACTTACTTGGATATCACACGTTCCCACTGCCACAGAATGCACACAGATTGAGTACTTAATACTTCGTTTCTTATAACATATCACTTCGACGTGTTTACGCTCGACACACATACAAACTATTCACTCACTTGAAGAAAACTACTTCTACTTCTTCACTTGAAGAAATTTACTAATATATTTCTATGAGTTAAGTGTCCGTTTTACACTGTCGATGATTCATAATTATTAATCACATTGTCAATTAATTATTCGGTAATCGAAAATCACTCGAAGGAAGAAACACACGCCGCGTTTACTCGACGATAGCATGCAATCGATTGATTTTAATAGCGAATCTGTTAGTTAATTACTATTAATCTGCCTCCCATCGACAGTGGTTGGCTACTTTCTATACGCGGCCTGTCATTCCATAACTATTTCTTATTATAATTCGAAAACTAAACTTCGGACAAAATTCTGGCAAAGGAAAAATCGCCTTAGACTCAAGTTAGGAATATGACTTTTTAAGGACGTTTTTTTTTAATTACCTTGTATAACGATAAAATTAATTTTCGAAAAAAATCAATTTTTCAAGATAATATGAAGCTCATTCTTTTAAATAAAATTGTATGATTTGTTTTACATAATGTGATTCTTCTCGCTGTTCTGTATAAGAAAATATTAAAGGTAACGAAGATAGATGAGATAAAGGTAACGAAAAATCAATAGTTTACATTTTATATTTTATTCTGTGCATAAAAGTATTAAGATACAGTTATCAAAAATAAATAGTTTACGAAATATTTTACTTCATGTCAAAATGTGCCAGAATAAAGTGTAAAATCTTTAAGAGGTATATAATATCTTTAAATCTATTATTAATTTTTTGATTCCTTTATCTTAATATTTTGTTATGCAGAATAATGAGAAAACATTATATAATTTACAATGTTTTCATTATATAAAAAAATTACATTCATACAATTCTATTAAAATATTTAAAAAATGATAACCGTGCCTCCATATTATCTTATCACCATATTATCATCATCTTTATATTATCTTGAAATATTAATTTTTTTCGGAAAATTAAGATATCTTCTTTCAGACAATCATACAATTTTCGTTTAAAACTTTTGTCCGTATCTTCTATATTTTTCAAGATTCGAGATTTAAAATAAGACATTCTGTATATATTTATGCATTTTTTAAAAATAATTTAATAAATTTATACACAACATTGACATTGATGTCATAATAATGTAGTAATTCTGAATAATGTGAAGTAATTCTCTATTATTGAAACGAAAATAATATAAAATATTTAAATTTCCAATGAATAATCGGGGCATAAAATTATATAGTGTTACAAATTTATACATATAAGATATATGAAAAGTTGTAAATCTCTTAAATACCTTGAAAAATAAACTTTTCTGAAAAAAATATAAAAGTTATACAGTTTTAAATAGCGTATTGCGTTGTTAATGTAACCTTTGATAGCATAGTTAAAATTACGTAAAAATTACATTGAAATTTTTTAGTAAAAATCTCCATTTTGACATATTCTTAAAAGGTATTAATCAGATTGAGCAATTTTCGCGTAATACACTTTGGAATGCTAATTGGATTGCTAATGCCGACGGTAGTGTAAATTTCAAGCCGAAAAGTATTTAATGATGAAAAATTTTATTATAGCGTTTTGAAAAGCTCTCAAGATTAGTTACAAAAAAAATGAAAATTTTTATTAAAAAATTTCAAAGTAATTTTTACTTTAATTGCTATTTAAGGTGACACTAATTTTATTATGTGTCATTTAAAACCATACAACTTTTATATGGAAAATATTTTTTCGAAAATTCTTATTTTCAAGATACTTAAGAAATCCGGGATTTTTTATACAACCTGTATCCATGCTGTATTTAATGAAGATTTTTTTACTTATTTGTGACAATCACAGCAACTTTCGATGCAAAGCGAAAATTCCACGTCTCATTGTACAATAGAATGTGAGAAACATAGGGTAAAAGCAGATAATATGGAATACTTTTTTTTTAAATTAATTCCGATATAAATGCATATTAAGACTTTAAATTTATGCAGACTTAAAAAAACATTTTAGTTATAATGTCAAATTAATAGAAATCTCCAAAATTAAAGTCCATCTTTAATATTAACAAAAAAGTGAAAAGTCTGAAAATGAGGATGTCTAAAAAATGGGATATAATATTGAATATGGAAAATTAAAGGAATAGTAATAAATAATACAATAAATGAAATACAAACTTGTTTATTTATATAAATTGATCGAAATACAATTAAACATAATTCTTTACTGTGCACTTTTTATTTGTCATATCTTTACTGTACAATGACACATAAAAAATAAAATAACGTTATTGCATAAACAATAAAAGATATAAAATTTCATTTTTTTAAATAATAAGTAATAAATAAATCTAGACCATTACGAATAAATCAACAAATGAGAAAAATGTTATATACGAAATGCCATATACGGATTTAATTTTTTTTAATTTCATTTTTTTAATCATTTTTTTTTATCATTAAATTATTATGTAAAATATACATTATCATCTAAAATAAATATTATTATTTGTAATAAGAATAAAAATGCTTATATTTTTGTACGCTTATATTTTTGTAACATTCTTTTGACATTTAATCATTTCTGATATCAAGCGTTTGTTAAAATTTCTTTCAACAGAATCTTGTTACTCAATTAAAATCATAACTAAAATATATTCTATGTTTAGTGTCACAGAATGTGTAAACGTATTTCTACGTCTACACGGATATGGTTCTTATGTTCAGATATTTTTGTTTTAAGTTGTCTACTAATTTGTTCCACGTAGGATGCATCACAGTCTTTACAAGAAATCATCAATAATTTTAGGAGGTTTCTTATGAAGTGGAGGAACTCTAAGTATATCTCCAATATCATTCATAAGTCCTTAATTAATAGTGATGAATTATTGCCGAGAACCTATGGTTTTCCGAAAGTTCATAAACCAGATTTTTAGAGACCAGTCCTTTTAGAGCTATAGTGACATTTGTTAAGTCCATTATATTCGTCAATTTTTTACATAAAATAATATCTACTAATATCTCCACAGTTCATGTTGATAATAGTTTCGATCAAATTTTGTTCAAAAATTTACAATTAACAAATAAACATATTAATGATGAATTTTTCCTAATATTTCTTTCAATTTTATTTACCAATATTTACCATTTATTCTTATAGATTTAACTGTCATAAATGTATCTAACTGTTGAAAATGGATAACGGCTTTTGTCGTTTATTGTCACGCAGTATAAGATGTAGAATATGTAATATGTAGAAAAATGCAATCAGGAAAAATGAGACGCAATTGTTTTCTTTAATTTCTTTTAAGGTTTTATTATATCGATTAAATTAAATATACTATTAATAAAAAGGGAAAATTCTTATATAGTATAGAGTGATTGAACAGAAATACTAAATAATTAATGAAAAGAACGGAGATTAACGAGAACAATTGTTCTGTTCTCACAGGCTCGAACTGAAGTTTTCTTATGTCGTACAATGAGCCTTACTAGAATAGAGATCTTTCTAAAATAGTTTCGTAGAATAAAATAAAAGACTTGCAAATTTGATTTATAAGTAAGATATTGAGCAAGCAAGGTTCCTTAAGTGTCTGTGAGATCAATTCTGTCGATGAATATCGACAAAATAAACATTACTCTGATCTCCAGACGAACTCCAACCGGTAAAGAGCCTGTAAAGAGAAACTGTCCTTGGAAACAGCGTCGCTTCGAGGAATTTAGATGCAACACGTATGCTTACTAGCTTTCTGGGAGAGAGTTGAGTCCTCCGAAATCTCGGTGAGCCTTCGATGAAGGATCTTCGATGGTTGAGCAATGCTTCAATCTGCTTACAAATCTTTCGAGAGTAAATAATTTCTGTATCCAAGAGAACGTTCGTGCTTGCCGCTGGCGGGAGAAAATCGAAAACCGGAAGCCGTTATTCACGGCGAGATGAGATGGGCTTCGAGTCCCCCTGAGCGCTGCCAAATGGCTGCTCCGAGCATCCGCGTGAAACGCTATCGAATAACTCGCAGAGTTTCGAAGCGCGAATTTTGAACACTAACAGATGAAATTTTATTTCTTGTGATATTCCTTTTATAAACAAAACTTTGGAAATATGAACTCTCCGTTGTCACCCGTAATTGCTGACATTGTAATGCAGGATTTGGAAAAGGGAGTGCTGGTTATATTTAATTTCGATATACTTTTTTATTATAGATACTGTGAACGATATTGTTATGGCTGTCTCTTCATCTGAGATTGAATTTGTTTTTAAGAGATTTAACGTATTTCATCCAAGGTATATATATATATATATACATATATATACAGGGTGTTTCATTTTAATCTCGCCAGGCGAATATTTCAAACGCTGTTGAGTTTAGAGAAAAATGTTTCAGACAAAAGTTATAGGATTCGGAGGGTGACACAAGATGGTGGGCTGAGTTTTTGATGAAGGTAAAATTGAAGGTCATAGGTTTTTTTAAATGGAATGTAGTATTTTTCATTGCATATTCTGAAAGAACATAAAATTCTGCATTAAAATTGTCTGACACGTTTTTCATGCAAATTCATAATTTTTGAGGAAATTTAGCAATTAAAAAAAAAAATGTTTGTTTTTCGTCCTATCCAACATTGAGAAAACCTTTCATTTGAATAATCGCGGACAACACCAGCACAGTGAGCCGGGGTGCCATCGTGTTGGAACCACATGCCTCTGAGAGTTTGCAAATTGATGTCTTCCATCAACTCTTGCAGATAGTACGAACAAAAATGAACGATGATGCCCGCGTAAAAAAATGAAATTGGCGGCCAATCTCATCTTGGTCGCGTTGATCGGATGATTAATATTAGAATGATGTAATGTAATGTCATTTTTGTTCGTACTTCCATTATTGCATTCTTACATCGTATCGCGTTCGTCCTTAGGCAACGTTTCATTCATTACAAAAGAAAGAAGTATCGGATGATTACTTACATGAATTGAAAAAATTACTCATATGCTTCATTAAATGTTGCCGTATGAGATACATCTTAAGTTGTTTTTACGAGAACGTAGCATTGCAACAATGACTGATTATCTATCCACGGAAATTGTAAACATAATAATTGAATATGGCAGAAATAATGAGAATACTAGAGAATGTGCTCGTCTTTATGCACTTCGATTTCCAAATCGTCGACATCCTTCTCGTCAAACAATTTCAAATCTTATCGCTAGAGCACATGATGGTCGATTGAGACGTCAACGAAAGAAAAAAGATTGCACAGAGGAAACCGTGTTGAATATCGCTATTTTGGGGATGGTTGCATTCAACCCGCATGTAAGTCGTAGCGTAGAATCAGCGAATTGCACACCTTTCTTTCTACGATAAATCGAGTTTTAAGGACGAATCATTTCCACCCGTACCACATTGAAAGACATCAGGTTTTGACTGATGATCAGAAAGGGATACGCGTTCAATTTTGTCAGTGGGCTTTGCAAAGACTGGAAGAAGATAATATGTTTTTCGACAGGATGCTTTTTGCGATGAAGCCTCATTTCACAATAACGGAGATTTCAATCGCCACAACTGCCATTACTATTCAGATGATTAATCCGTTTTGGTTACGTCGCGTACAATCAGCACCAATGGAGAATCAATGCTTGGTGCGGAATATTGGATGGGCAAATTATTGGACCACATTTTTTTAATGCCAATTTAAAGGTACATCGCTCCAATTTGGAGCGATGTACCTGCAGTTTTTGCAAACTGATCTGCAAAAGTTGATGGAAGACATCAATTTGCAAACTCTCAGAGGCATGTGGTTCCAACACGATGGCGCCTCGGCACACTGTGCGGGTGTTGTCCACGATTATTTAAATAAAAGGTTTTCTCAACGTTGGATAGGCAGAAATGGTTTCATTCGCTGGCCACCGAATTCACCAGACTTAACACCGTGCGATTATTTTTTATGGGGTTACGTGAAAGGGATTGTTTTGCTACAGAGCCAACAACTCCCGATGACATGCAGAATCGCATACATAATGCAATGGCACTAATGCCTGAAGAAATGTTACGAAGAACGACGCTTTCACTTCAGCGTCGATTGCGCATGTGCCTAGCCGTTGAAGGAGACGTTTTTGAACATCTCCTGTAATGTTAGTCTGATACGTAGTGAGAGGCGAGAGGACTCACTGTAATCAAGCACCCCGAAAGTGAGAGGCAAGGGGATTCACTAATCAAGCACCCCGAAAGTGAGAGACAAGGGCACTCACGTAAATCAAGCATCCCGATGGGATCAGATTTTCGTCACGTCCACGCCGTTGATTCGGGGTAACTCTAAAAACGAGAAATGTTCATGAACATGTACAAATTGCATGATTCTCTTTACGAAAAACAAACATTTTTTCCTTAATTACTAAATTTCCTCAAAAATTATGGATTTTCATGAAAAACGTGTCATACAATTTTAATGCAGAATTTTATGTTCTTTCAGAATATACAATGAAAAATACTACATTCCATTTAAAAAAACAAAGTTGACCTTCATATGACCTTCAGTTTTACCTTCATCAAAAACTCAAGCCCACCATCTTGTGTCCCCCTCCGAACCCTACAACTTTTGTCTGAAATATTTTTCTCTAAACTCAACAGCGTTTGAAATATTCGCCTGGCTAGATTAAAATGAAACTCTGTAGATCTCATCTTCGATCAGACTATTTAAAGAGGCCATAGTTACATCGAATTGCTAAATTTTCATTTCGTACCTTGTAGCTATGGCGCATGTTATCCGGACAAAGCTCAGTTTGACGACGAAAGCGAACGTTTCACCGTAATTTATTCCAGCCCGTTGAAGGAATCCTTAAGCAACAACTCTTGCTTTTCTTCTTTCGACTTCACCAGTCTGGGTATATTTATTTCTAAGGACAATCCTACTTTCTATAACCTTCGTGTTGTCCTTGCGATCGACTAACTCCCAGGTATCGTTGCTAATTAAAGACCTCACCTCGGATGCCATTTTTTTCATCCATTCTCTGGAGTGATCGCTCGATAACGCCTGATCCATTGGTACCTCGGCCATGAATGCCGATTCACACATATTTATGTTTTCGTTCGGCTCTTGATATTGCTTGCGAGGTCTTCCCGGCCTTCCTGTTCGAATTATCTTCGGTTTTCCGCATCCGTGTTGAGAAGATTTTGAGCTTTCGTTATCGTCGCCTTTCTTGGATCGACTGAATCATCCGGGACAGCTTCGTGTTCATCATCTTCCTGAGATATTAATGGTAGATCAATACCTTTATCTTCATTTGAAATATATTGGTCCTCAAAAGGAGTAAAGTCTTTGAACGACTCTCTTGGATTCAAAATGCAATTGTTCAGAAATCATACATCTCTTGTTATTTCAATTTTTCTCTCTTCTTTTAACTAGATTCTATATGCTTTAGAATTATTGGCGTATCCAAGTAGTATCTCCTTCCGAGATCGACGAAGAAACTTTCCCTTATTTGACGACCTGTTCAAGCAGTACAGTCAAATCGCCTGAAATAGCTTACATTAGGAGGTCGTCCTTGCCATTTTTCGTACGGAGTCAGATTTCCTAAATTCTTTATTGAGCGTCAGTTTCTTACATAGCATGGAAACTGCCTCTGGCTAAAACAAGGTTGGGACGATTTCTATTAGAAAGTACTTTGCTAATTCTACTAATGTTCTGTTAATTCTTTCAGCTACGCCGTTCTGTTGGGGATTATATGGCGAGCTCAGCTGTGTAATTCCATTTTCCTTGAGAAAGTTCTCAAATTTTTCGCTCGTGTATTCACGGCCGTTGTCGGATCGTATGCGTTTGATTGTCTTTCCGTGTTTGTTTTCCATGAACGCTTTGAAGTCTTGGAATTCCTTCAGTGTCTGGTCTCTGCTCTTCATTACACGGATCTCACACTATTTGGAACAATCGTCGATGAAAGTTATAAAATATCAATCCATCCATTCGATATTATTCGCATTAGTCCACAAATATCAGTATCAACTCCAGAATTTCCATCTTGGTATTGGATTCTTTTGGGAAAACGACGAGTCATTTTTGCTTTTATGCATACTTCGCATTCAAAATCTCTTTTAACTTTTAACTTTTCAGTGTCGATTCCTAATATCGCCCCACTCTTGGCTGCGTTACATAAACTATGCACATTTAAGTGCCCCAATCTTTTGTGCCAGGTTTTAAAACTTCATTTTCAAACTTCGCTTTGCTGTCTTTTTTCAGCCACTCTGTTTCAGCATCTACCGACGCTTGTTAGCTATTCGTTCCGGTTTTAGTCGGCTGTCATTTAAGATGCATCGTTCTTTATCAATATTGCTTCCATTTGCATTCTCTAACTATCATAGTTGTCTTTATTTAAAGCTTCGATATGAACGTATCCGAAATTCATTTTTCGATCTGTGAGTCGCATACTTTCGAGGTTACAGAAATGTCGCGCTCATAGATATCTAGATTGCTAATGTTCTTCTCCCACAATATTCTCGTCATCCCGCCAAATTTGCAGTGGGTCAGTAACCGCGCATGTGCATTTAACCCTTACTATGGCTTGTCGGCCATGAATACTGCCCCGTAAAATTATAAGTAGGGTTATAAGTCAAAGTTGTAAGTTAGAGTATTAGAAAAGAGTGCACAACAAAAATTGTTTCCGCAAAAACGTTGTTTTTTAAATATAGATTTTAATATATACTTGAATATTAAAATAAGATAGTACTTTTTTTGTAGAAAATTAAAAACTCATGAATCAAGATTAACATTTTATAAGTAAGCGTATTACATTACTTTATTCACATTATATTTATAATATAAAGTTTATCTTGTCTGACGTAAATAATCAAATTAAATAGTTTAAAATGCCAAATATTCGTAAATACGTTGTAGGTTAAAATGAATATGCATGTTTTTATTTTTATTTTTGTACATTATACTATATACTATACAATACTGTGTTGTATATACGTTACAATAATTTATTGTTTTTCCATGCATGACACTACATGAGCATAACAAAAACATGTAATGATTATCTCTCAATATACGAAGGTCGTTCGATAAGTCAGGTAAATTTTTGCGCGATGGCGCCACAATGAATTATGTATATGGCCAGAAAGTAACACTATTCAAACTGCCTCATATCAAGTTTCAACTAAAAAGACGCTTAGTTTACAGTGGCAGACGTTGGAAGTGAGCATGGCAGCAGTCGTAAAAATGGAGAAAGATGAATTCCGTGCAGTGATTAAACATTTTTATTTAAAAAAAGTGGACGGCTGCGCAGATTAAAGCCGAATTGGACGAAGTTCACGGGAACTCTGCACCAGTGTTGAAAACCGTTTATTTTTGGATTAATGAATTCAAAAGAGGCCGAACATCAATCAAAGATGAAGCACGCCGCGTCTAGTTGAAGTCATCACGCCAGGAAATAATTGAAAAGATCTATCATATCATCATGGAAGATCGCCAAATGAAGGTGCGTGACATAACTGAGATTGTGGGCATTTCAGTAGATAGGGTGCATAATATTCTGCACAAAGAATTAGAAATGAAAAAGTTTTGTGTCGCGATTGCTGACCATCGATAAAAAACGCATGCGAAAAGACATTTCGCAGCAGTTTGTCGATGCTTAAGCGCAATTCACAAGTCTTTTGGTATCAATTCGTGACCGTAGACGAGACTTGGATCCATCATTATACACCCGAGTCAAAATAGCAGTCGAAGCAGTGAACAACGCCTGGTGAATATGCGCCGAAGAAAGTGAAGACTGTTTTGTCGGCCGGGAAGATAATGTCCATTTTTTTTTTTTTTTTTGGATTCCCAAGGGATCATCTTTATTGACTACTTACAGAAGGGTCAAACAGTTACAGGAGCATATTATTTTAACAATATTAATAAGTGTAAGCTATTTATTAATGTGATGAGCTCTTAAAATTAATAATAATCAATTAATCTTAGAAGGGCTAATAAGAGCAATGCCGCAGTTAACAGAGCGTAATCAATTAATGTAATTTAATATCTATATTTACAGACGTTTCGGCTTTCCTTTAAGCCATCCTCAATGTATGAAAGTATATTCTTGTCAACGTTCGATGTTCAAATGAGTTTACATTAATAATATCAAACATCAAAAACACACCTGAATGTCACATCGCGCGACGCGGTAATTTCGATTGTTAACATAGACATACAAAGCGTACAAAGAAATAGTAACATAAAACGATGAAAATAGGATCGGTTTATAAAATAAACATAAATGTGGGACCAATAGTAATTGAGTGTCGGAGCAAAGGACTGGTCGGATGCGCGACATTCAGGAGCGAACGAGTGCGGAAGGAACGCGAGTGGAAAATTGAATCGTTTTTGTTTTTGGGAAAAAACAGACAAGCGAGCGTGGCGAGTCAGTCACGCAAGCAACCGTAAAGGGGACGAATCGAAAATTACGCACGCGATTAATCCTACAAAGTGGGGGCTCGTCCGGGATGTAATCAGTCCGTGTATGATTTTCGGCACGTGCCAGAGAGTGGAAAAAGTGAAAGACGAAGACGAAGACGAAGACGCTAGGGCGAAGACGAAGACGCTAAGACAAAGACAAAGACGAAGACGAAGACCAAGACACTAAAGCAGCGTCTACAATATGCGGAGTAAGATTGATTTAAGAAGTAAGAGTAAGAAATTAATCAATCACAGTCAAATATAAGAAGAATAGTTGATTGTGATTGGTCAATTTCTTACTCTTACTTCTTAAACCAACCTTACTCCGCATATTGTAGACGCTGCTTAAGACGAAGACAAAGACGCTAGGGCGAAGACGTAGACGCTAAGACAAAGACGAAGACGAAGACGCTAGGACGAAGACGAAGACGCTAGGACGAAGACGAAGATGGTAAGTCGAAGACGAAGACGAAGACGCTAAGATGAAGACGAAGACAAAGACGCTAGACGAAGACGAAGACGCTAAGACAAAGACGACATCAGGACGGAAGTGCCAAACGAGGACATCAAGTCCGTACACGCTAGTCGGCGAGTGCTGCGAAAATCCGGACAATTGCGACGACATGGCGGACGAAGCGACGACCGTAAAGCAGGAAATCGACGCCAAGAGACGAGATAAAACGAAAGCTTGAAGAAATAGGACTGGAGATTAGTGGAAGTAAACCAGTGCTGAAGGAAAGATTACGGGTGGTATTGACGAAGGAAAATGACGAAGAAAAAAAAGAGGACGAAGAAGGTGAGGAGAGTGAAGAAGAAACGGAAATGTTAGTGTCGACGCGTTGACCATAGCAGAGTTGAAGACGCGCTTACGGAATCTAGGCCTTAAGGTAACCAGCGACAAGGCAGCGTTGCGAAAGGAAACTCTCAAGAGAAACAATTGCGACCGTGAGACGGAGGATGAGGAAGATGGCAGCGATGTGGAAAAAGAGGGCGCGGAGGTGCAACCTGCGCGACACCACACGAACAGTGTGCGAAGACGAAACGGAAGTAGCCCCGAGTCGCCATATTACAGGCAACCAATGTTTACGTTCAAAGATGTCGAAGACGCTCTCGAAACTTTCAGTGGAGATAGCGGCGAAAACGTGAAGCGATGAAGAGAGAATTTTGAAGAAACTGAATGCTGAAATGTGCAATTGGACTGAAGTGCAAAAGATAATTTACGCTAAAAGACTTTTAAGAGGATCCGCGAAAGTATTTGTTATGTGTTGTATTTTGAAGTGAAGGCGGCTAAATGGAAGAAATTCAAGAGGAATCTCACTGACGAATTCTCCAAAACGCTGAACAGCAAACAAGTCCATCAGAGATCGTTCACACGATCCAAAAAAAAGCAAGACGAAACGTTCCAAGCGTATATGTACCGGATGTTGGAGATAGCCAACCACGCAGATATTGAGCTTGATGTCAAGATACAGTACATAATAGACGGCATACCAGATGATGAAACAAACAAGTCAATTCTGATGCAACAATAATAAAGGAGTTGAGACAAAGATTTCGGCATTACGAAACGCAGAAGAATAATAACATCAAATCAAAAACGAAAAGTCAACCAGGTATTAAATCCAAACAAGCCAGACGCAGATAAGCGAAAAACCAAAAAGATGCTTCAATTGTGGAAGTAAGGATCATCTAAGTGCGGACTGCCCTGATAAGGCAAAAGGAGCGAAATGTTTTAAGTGTGGGAGTTTCGGTCACGTGTCAACGAAGTGTACAAATACCGTCAAAAAGAAAGTAGCCGAGGACGCGAAAACAGTTCGGGTGGATGCAGTTAAGTCAAATGATAAAAAGACGTACAAGACAGTTACAATTTGCGGCAAAAGTGCAACAGCGATCATTGATTCGGGAAGTGACCTACACTTGATTCACCTCGGTCTTTACAGACAGCTAAACGCATCAGAACTGGAACAGATATCAATCCCATTTGACGGTGTCGGATCAATGAACAATCGCACACTAGGTCGGTTTAAGACGGACGTAATCATCGACGGGTTACCCTTTGCATTCGTACTTGATGTGATACCCGACGATCTCGTCGGTCATGATTTAATAATTGGTGGTGAACTATCAGATCATGCCGAGGTTAGGTTGAAGAAGAGACAGATGACACTCACCAGAATGAGGCAAGTGGCGAACAATCGATCGATCCGAAAACAAATACGCAGACGCCAACTGGAAAGAAGTGTTGAAAATAAACGTCAGGGAGGAAGAAGGAAAAGAGGAAGTAAATGACATATTAACTGAACATGTGACGGATCCGGAGATCAAGGAGAAGCTGCACGAATTGGTCAAGAGCTATCAATCAACGACTAGCATGAGCACAGGAGTCAAGATGTGCATTGCATTGACGGACAACATTCCTGTCCATCAAAACCCCCGCCGACTGTCAGCTGAGCAGAAAAACATAGTCAATAAAGTTATTGACAGTTGGATAAAAGACGGCATCGTGAGACCCAGCACATCAGATTATGCTAGTCCGATCGTCTTGGTAACCAAGAAAAATGGAGAACCAAGATTGTGGACTATCGCATGCTGAACAAGAAGATTGTTAGAGACAGATTTCCTTTATCATTGATTGAAGACCTACAGGATAGACTTCAAAGTGCGGTAGTGTTCAGTACCCTGGATTTGCGTAATGGATTCTTCCAGTCGAAGAGGAAAGTATCAAGTATATTTCGTTCATAGTGCCAGATGGACAGTTCGAATTTCTTAAAGTGCCATTCGGCTTATCGTTCCCCAGCAGTCTTTCAAAGACACATCAGAGCTGTGTTCAGACAGCTAATCACGGATGGAACAGTACAAGTTTATCTAGACTTAATAATCCCTGCAAAAAGCGAAAGGAGAACTTAGAGAAATTGAGCAGAGTGTTAACGACAGCCATGGAGTATGGGCTTGAAATCTTCTGGAAAAAATGTAAGTTATTGGTTAGACAGGTCGAGTATTTGGATTTCGTGATTGCAGCAGGACAGGTCCAGTCCTCTGACGGGAAAATCTAGGTGCAATTCCTCAAACCCACGACGACAAAACAACTTCAGAGTTTTTTGGGACTTACCAGCTACTTTCGCAAGTTCGTTCACGATTTGCCTTGATAGCAAGACCTCTGACGCAGCTGTTGAGAGGAAATAACTAGTTGAATTCGGACATGCTCAGGAAGTGGCGTTTGAGCAGTTAAAACGCATCTTGGCAGAAGAACCTGTGCTGAATCTATATCGTGTCGGAGCAGAAACGGAGCTCCACACAGACGCTTGCATGGAAGGATTGGGGGCTATATTGATGCAGAAACGTTCCGAGGATGGATCATTTCATCCAATCTATTACGCCAGCTGGAAAGCAATCCCAGCGGAAGAGAAATATACTAGCTACGAGATGGAAATACTCGCAGTCATCAAAGCACTGAAGAAATTCCGAGTTTACTTACTTGGGATCCCGTTCAAGATCGTAACGGATTGCAAGGCCTTTATAATGACAATGAAGAAGAAAGACACTTGTTTACGTATAGCCCGTTGGGCCTTACTGATCGAAGAATTTTAATACACCATTGAACATCGACCTGGATCATCAATGCGACACATCGACGCCTTAAGTAGGAATTCAGTTAGCATATTGTTTAAGCGAAGGACAAGAAGGTTTAGCTGAAAAAATCTATTCGACCCAACAAGAAGATCCAGTGATTAGAAGGATCGCAAAAGCAGTAATCGACGGAGACAACGAAGACTTTTCATTGTCGGCTCAAAGTATTTTATATCGCACAAAAAGTGGAGTCGAACAATTAATAATATGCAAGGCCACCTAGAAATATGCAAGGCCAAGTAATTCGGCAAGCACACGAAAAAGGTCACTTTGGATTAAAGAAGACTGAGTACATTATCTCCCAAGAGTTTTGGTTTCCTTGCATGCGATCCAAAATACAAAAGCTTATCAATAATTGCATCAGATGCAGATTAGCCGAGAAGAAACATGGAAAAGCTGAAGGATTGTTGAATCCAATTGATAAAGGAGCCCCTCTACACGCCTATTATATCGATCACCTAGATCCCCTGCCATCGACGAAGAAAAGCTACAAACACATCCTAGCGGTAGTTGATGTCTTCATAAAATTTGGCTGTATCCAACCCGATCGACAACTACGGAAGAAGTTTTAACACGACTAAAACGATAATCTTGACAACGTGATCTTTGGAAATCCAGCAAGAATCATCAGTGATCGAGGAACATTCACGTCTGCAACATTCAAATCCTATTGCAAAGAAGAAGAAATAGAACACGTGTTAATCACCACAGGATTACCTAGAGGAAATGGCCAAATTGAGCGCGTGAATCGGACCATCATTCCATTCAGTTTTAACCAAGTTGTCCATGCCAAAGCCGCTCGAATGATATAAACACGTCGATGCGGTGCAGTATTAATTCATCATATAACCGGAGTGTGAAAAGGACGCCCTTCGAGCTGATGATTGGTAAACCTATGAGGCTCAAGACAAATATTCGATTACAAGAACTGATGGAAGCAGAAGGCATTGTACTATTCGAAGAACAACGCGAGGAGCTTAGAGACGGCTAAACGAAACCTAATTAAGATCCAACAGGAGAACAGGAAGACTTTCAATAAAAATCGTAAAGAGGCCAGATCCTATTGAATCAGTGACCTGGTGGCTATCAAGCGGACACAGTTCGGCCCTGGCCTAAAAGTGCACACACCATATTTAGGGCCTAATGAAATAACGAAGGCATTAAGAAACCATTGATACGTTGTGCAAAAAATCGGAGATCATGAAGGACCAACTCATACAAGTACAGGAGCAGACCACATGAAGCCCTGATCTGCCTGGCAGAGCGACGAATTGGAAACCGACGACGACGAATGGCTTGATGATGACAAACGTCCAACAGCCCAAAAGAAGAGCGATGGTATCGAGGACGATACCAGCAGCAGAATGGCCGAGTGTGGGACCAATAGTAATTGAGTGTCGGAGCAAAGGACTGGTCGGATGTGCGACGTTCAGGAGCGAACGAGTGCGGAAGGGACGCGAGTGTGTTCGGAAAATCGAGTCATTTTTGTTTTTGGGAAAAAATAGACAAGCGAGCGTGGCGAGTCAGTCACGCAAGCAACTGTGAAGGGGACGGACCGAAAATTACGCACGCGATTAATCCTACATAAAATTTAACAATAAAATTACAATGCTACACAGTTCTCAGATTTTATTCAATATTTCGACATATRTCTGTTGTAAAAGTTCGGTGTCAGATTGCATATTCAACACATTTTTTTATGATTTGATGTTTAACATTTCCGATATCAATCTTTTGTAATAGTATTTTTCTTTATCGAGTATTTTTGGATTGTCCCAATTAAATTCGTGATTGTTGTTTATCCTGTGTTAACCCTATTCCGTTATTACAGAATGCGTGCCAGTTTTCTTATTAATGTCTCTTCTATATTCTGATATTCTTGTGTTGAGTTATCTTTTGTCCGACATATGTAGCATCACAATCTTTACAAGACAACTTTTAAACTATGTTTTTATTAAAACCCGGCGATAAGATGTCTTTTTGCACTTTAATTATCCTCCCCAATTTATTGAGACTGAAAAAGGCTATTTAGCTTTTATACTGCTAACGATATTTTTAATTTTATCTGTGACTTTTTGAACATATGGTATACCAACCATATGTTCAAAAATACAAAACCAGCCATAACTATCCTTTCTTCCTCAGGAATGTCAGTAATTTGTTTTTTAGTTCTTTTGTTAAAAAGTGATTTTAATCTTGTCTGTATTGTGTTAAATATAAATTGTAGAGGATAATTATTATTTATGAACGTTTCAATGATAAAGTTTAAATTTCTTTCATGGAATTTTGGATGTGACAATAAAAAGATTCTATCTATCATGTTAATGATCACTCCTCTTTTTTGAGAGGTGGGGTGATGGGATAAGAAATTAAGAGTTCTTCCTGAGAATGTTGACTTTTTATACCAATCAAATTCTAATTTCCCTTTATTATTTATTAACGTCACATCCAGAAAATTCAATTTATTACCTCCTATTTCTAATGTGAATTGCAATCTGGGGTGTAATGAGTTGAAAGTATTCAAAAATTCATTGATTTTGTGTCTGGGAGCCGCCAACGCTATGTCATCGACATATCTATGATAAAATGGAATTCCGATTGCGAATTCCGGACAACAGTCCGAGAGCTTTTTCCAGATTTTGTGGAACTATTTCCGCGATGGATGACAGAGGAGAACCCATTGGAGTACCGAATTTTTGTTTATAAATTATTTCATTGAATTTAAAATAAGTTGACTCCAATATTAGTTTTAGTGCCTTTAAAATTTCATTCTTGGGTATATTTGTGCCTTTATTTATCTGGCATCTGTTCGAAACACTTTTCAGTGTCAGATTCGAAGGTATATTAGTAAATAACGAGACATCCAAAGATATAAGTTCGTAATTTTCTTCGATTGATAACCTATTTAATTTGTGCACTAATTGGTAACTGTTTTCAATATGGCTATGCGGTTTAACAATGTGTTTTGAGATTAATCTGTGTATAAAGTTCATCAGAACATAGAAGAGACATTAATAAGAAAACTGGCAAGCATTTTGTAATAACGGAACACAGGATAAACAACAATCATGAATTTAATTGGGACAATCCAGAAATACTCGATGAAGAAAAATACTACTACAGAAGATTGATATCGGAAATGATAAACATCAAATTACAAAAAAATGAGTTGAATATGCAATCCGACACTGAACTTTTACAACAGACATATGTCGAAATATTGAATAAAATCTGAGAACTGTGTAGCATTGTAATTTTATTGTTAAATTTTATGCTTATTATATAAACCGACTTTATTTTCACGGTTTTATGTGTATTTACTATTTACTATTTCACGCTTTGTATGTCTATGTTAACAATCGAAATTACCGCGCCGCGCGGTGTGACATTCAGATGTGTTTTTGATGTTTGACATTATTAATGTAAACCCATTTGAACATCGAACGTTGACAAGAATGTACTTTCATATATTGAGGATGGTTTAAAGGAAAGCCGAAACGTCTGTGAATATAGATAATAAATTACATTAATTGATTACGCTCTGTTAACTGCGGCATTGCTCTCATATTATTCTACACTTCTGAATCGTTTGTACGAAGAGCTGCAAATAAAACGAGATTGGTGCGCAAAAAAGTCATCTTCCACCATGACAATGCTCCGGCTCACACCTCCACAGTTGCAATGGCAAAATTGCATGAATTAAGATTCGAATTGCTGCCCCATCCGCCCTATTCTTCTGATTTGGCCCCTTGTGACTTTTTTCTATTCCTAAATCTCAAGATCTGGTTCACGAGAAAGAAATCTTTGTCCAATGAAGAGATCATCGCTGCTGTGGATGTATATTTTGAAGGCCTCGAGACTTCCTGCTTTTCTGAAGGGATAAAAAATTGGAACACCGCTGGACTGAGTGTGTAGATCTCCAAGGAGACTACGTCGAAAAGTGAAAAAGAATTTTCCGGAAAATAAATGATTTTATTACTTTTTTACCTGACTTATCGAATGACCTTCGTATATGATAGGATCAGCAATCTAGAGCGCGTGCGCGTACACACATACACATGTGTATGTAACAACGCGCATGCGCGTTTCCTTACCTAGTAAGGTGGTGATTTACCTTTTTTCACGTATCAGCAATCTAGATATCTAGATCGCGCTCCTTTCTTAATATTATTAAATCGCACCTTCGAAATACACGAGTTCTGGGCTTATAACCTATTAGATCCGGAAAATGGGGCAAACACCCAGATGAAAAAGGAATACAATTTTATGAATATGAAAGAATGCGTGTATTTTACGCCAAATGCAAGCACTCGGGCAAATGCAGCGCCCCCGCGTCTTTATAGCTCTGGCACACAGGACGCGGCAAAGCGGCAATGCGGCAATGCGGCAACGCGGTGGCTAATCACCGTCTTGCTTTCTAATGGCTCCGTGCCGGAGTCACTATTATATAATATTATATAGTATAATATTATATAGTATTATATATTAGTAGCTTATTCCAAATTACGTATTTTTATTCTACGCTTATCTACAGTTTACTCGACAAAAACCGAAAACATAGAAATAATTATAAAAACAAACATACACAATCATACTCGAGTCGATTAGGAAAACAAAAAATAACAATTCTCAGAATTTATATTATATTACTAATAATAATTGGTTGCGTTCAGCAGACAAAGCAGATTAGTGAGCGTTTAATGATTCTTTATTACGATTGATTTATGTTAAGACTGAGGGGCAATGAAATGCAGCAGAGATACTGAATGTACATGATCGACTTTTATTCGTAATGGACGTGGATACAGTCTTCGTAACTGACGATCGACGAGTTGACGATACAAAGAGATCAAAGACTCAAGTGCACAGTTAGGAGAGAGGGCGCCTAGACAGTCACGTGCCATCAGCGCGGTAGGCATAAACTAAGGGCGCGAAATACAAATTCTTAACAATTTATATACTTACAATTAGATCCAGCTAAGAACTAAAGGCAAGAACCAATCATCATCATAAAGAATCACTGAGCGCTCACTGATCTGCTTTGTCTGCTGAACGCAGCCATTTACATCAAGAGACACGGTAGTGTCTCGCGCCAAGTTCACGCGTAGCGCGAGACGGACCGTGTATCTTTACGCGAGACCGAAAGTTGAGACGAGCCGAGATTATCAGATCTCAGTAACGGCTGAGCCGATTGAGTTGATAATAAGCTCAATCGATAGAGCATACCCAAATTATATAAAAAAAATATGCTTATTTTTACTGTACGTGTTGTATGAAAAAAGTTATTATAATGTAAAG
>JANQDE010000252.1:36412-66633 GCA_037157785.1 Cephalotes varians
AAAAGGCGCCAAGTACACGCTCTTTTCAAAATCAAAATAGTATAATAATTTTACTTTTCAAAAAAGCTGTCGTATATATACTTTCTATAAAAAAAAAAGATATTAGGAAATGGCGCCAAGTGGAATTTAAGAAAGGACTATAAATACAATATATTAAAAAATTAAAAAAATAAATACATAAAAATATAAACTATTAAAAAAATTAAGATGTTTAATTAAAAAATAACAAATTTAATCAAAATAAAAAAAATGTATTAAAAAAATACAAAGAAACTTGGCGCTGCTAGTATTTTAAGGTGTTTTTAGTAATACATAAATTAATTAGATTTTGCTAAAAAAGTTTCGCTAAATAGATCTTACAAAGACAATATAAACAAAAATGGCAATACAAACAAGATATATACTATATCATATTTTTTTCTTTAATGAAAACATATTATGCGTGATACTTCAGCCAATAACCTGGATTGGAAAATACCTTAAAAAAGTAACGCGTTACTTGAAAAGTAATGATTCGTTTCTTTTTCATTAGTTTTCTATGATAAATATAAGTTAATTATATTTTAAAATTACATTATTTAATAATTAATATTAAATGTAATAATAAATAGCATATATAATAAATATATGTGCTATATTGTGGATATATAAAATTCTAAGCTTTTGCTAAGTACTGTTTTATAAGTAAAAGTAATACTGAAAAACTTACATTTTATTGGGTTAGGGAAAAAGTTTCGTATTTTAATGCAAAAGTAAAACAAGTTTTTCTCATATTTTAAATGAAGTTTATTAAATCAAATATGTGCTGTTTTGTTCGATCACCTTCTGCCATTTTTGAAATAAAATCATAATCCCGTCACTGTTGAATTTCTGTGATTTCTGGACGAAAAATTGCGACAAGATTTTCACAGACCTCTTTTGAAGTCAACTTTACATCATTAAGAGAGTTCTGTAGAGATCGAAACAAATGGTAGTTTGATGATGCAAAATCAAGACTATAAGGTGGATGCATCAAAATTTCCCAACTAAGTTCTCTCAATTTTTTCGGATTGCTAAAGATATGTGGGGTCTAGCGTTGATAGAAGATGACGCCTTTTCAATTGATCAATTGATCGCTTTCTTTCGATTGCTTGACGTAATCTTTCCACTTGTTGACAGTAAAGATTAGAATTTATCGTTTGACCGGGCAACAGCAGCTTGTAGTGAACAATTCCTTTCTAATCCCACCACACACACGCACGCACGCACGCACGCACGCACGCTTTATTCTATTCTTATTCGCCGTTATCATATTCTTTAGAATTCTAAATCTTGCGATCGATTTCTTAAAGTATTATTTTAAAGCAATGTTGAATTTTATATATACACATATACACACGTGCGCATGTAATAATAATGAATAAAAAATATAAACTATTTGAAATTTTGGATAATTACACAAAATATGTTCGAATCTAAAATTGCATAGAAAAAGCTAAAAATATAGACACAACAGACGAATTGTTAAAAATTCATGAAGGACAACAAACGTCTGTATTTCGATGTTATTATTTCTAGAATTTGTGTCGGATATTTTCGACGTTTATCCATGATAACGAGAAATTGGAATACTTCCTCCAAGAGCCCCGGCCAACGCGTACACGCCGGATTCCCCGGCCAACGCGTACACGCGGTCAAACTAATCGTGCCGAATCGCGGCGGAATCGGTCCGCGTGCGCGAAACATCGAAAGCGGCTTTCGAATCCCCGAAACCCGGGATTTTGGTAGCTATGGTATGTGCTATTCAAGCCGGGCCACACGGGATTGAGCGTCAAATAGTTTGGAACGGCCAAACTGGAAAGCGGCCCTGGCATATTTGAGAAGTTTTTGGTACTTCTGTAAACGATTCGCGCCAATTTGGCAAATACGCAGACAAATGTTAGGTTAATTTGGTAGCAAAATCGATGATGAAAATTCGCAAAGCTATTAGTAATTTAAATATTTTGTTTTTGTGGAAGAAGAAATGAGTTTTATAATTCAAAGAGGAATATATCTTCTATTTCTAAATTTCCAAAAGAAAGAAAAGAAAAGAAAAGAAAAAGAAATATTGCAAAATGTGTATATTTTGTAATTTATATATTAGATAATAAAAATAAATAATGCATAGTGTAATTCTCTTTATAGGTTATTCAGTAAGAAAAAATATTGTAAAAAATAATTTATAATATATAATAATATTTATTTATAGATTTATTTATAGATTTATTAAAACATCGAACTTGCAATCTGATTTTAATTAATTTTGATAACAATATATTTGAATAATTGTTAATTGCACTCAAAATATAACACTTTTTGTATGCCGAGAAATATGTGGAATAACTATTTAATATCACTGAAGATGATTTGAAATAAAGCCGAAACAATTCTCTGATGAATGTCATCAAGAAGTAAAGATATACTGAAAATCTATTTTTTTTTACTAATTTACCGCGCTGTTTACGCTGTTTTACTCTTAGTTTTCCTGTAAATATTCATTTATTATTTCAAAATATAAAAATTGATTTTTTATTTTTTAATAAAATAATAATCATTTGTAGTAGTCATGTTTCCATTACACTCAATGAAGACAATTTTATCTTAATTGTGTTCATTTATCTTACCTATCAGTTAAAATTAAATTGTAAGATCAAATCATAAAACAAATAATTACTTGTCTTTAATATAATCTGTTATTTATCTATATTGTTTTTAAAGTCTTTCATTATAAGATAATATTTTATATCGATATTTTTTAAATATGTTTAGTTTATTAAATTTTACTGACTAACTGCATAAATAAAAATGTATAGCATATAAATAAGATCACACTATTGAATTTTGTTATACTTTGTTAAATTAGATTACATTTAATTTGCATAAGCATGCAAAGCAATGATATCTACAAAACAAAAATCTACATCTGAGTTAATATTACAGTTAATATTAATATTTACAGAAAAAGAAAACTTATCAGTTCAAAATTATCACAAGGTAGATATCTCTTGTTATGTTTAACCGTAAGTTAATGAGTTTCGAAACTCTCATTTGTTCCAATTCGCTCTAATTAGGAACTTTTTGCTGACTCATTTTCAATCAGTCTTTTTCTTTCGGGGATCACCTTTCGATGACCGTCGTGTAAATTTATCTAGTAACGTGTCTCAAATACTTTGGCAGGTCCTTTAGTATCCGGATTTGCTTGAATGGACAGTACGCCTACCGAGTATCCTTCAGAGGAAAAGGGGGTGAAATATAGAACAGAGTGCAAGATGAGACTGCCGTATTTTCACGTAAGCAGTTTTGCAACTTACTAACGATCCGATGACGATATAAATCACCGTTAAACCAAGAACTATCTTCATTCTTATCGTTTCGATCTCTCTTTCTCTCTCTCTTTCTCTCTCTCTCTCTCTCTCTCTCTCTCTCTCTCTCTCTCTTTCTCTCTCTCTCTCTCTCTCTCTCTCTCTTTCTCTCTCTCTCTTTCTCTCGCACGTGCGCGCATCTGTCACTTTTTTTGCGACGGTCCATCATTGTCCATAATAGGCGAAATGCTATGTTACTTACATTGAAGTATGTCGACCAGCGAATGACTTCTTTAGGAACACTATGAAATAGCCTGAATATAACCTGAATTTCTTTTTCTAAAAAGATTTGCTGCTGTCATTGTTTAATATTTTATAAATATTATTAATTAAATTTTGGATCTTGTGTGGCAAGAGTTAATAATATGTTCGGAATTATAACGAAACTTAATAAATAATTAAATTATAAACAAAATCAATTTTATGTAATATAAAATATCTCTTTTTTGATAGATCTGAATTATTGTGTTATTTCCTTTCTTTTGCTTTTTTCTAAAATGAATAAACTTCTATATTTAATTCATATTGTTCTAAAAACATAAATTTGTTGGGATTCTTAAATCAATTGCAATTCAATCCGTGCATGCGTGCGAGATTGTATATTGTGCCGAAACTATCGCATGATTTTTTTTTTAAATTTCTTAACAACAAAAAGAGTGATTCTACAGCACAAAAATACTTGAGTCAAAAGATAAAATAATTATTTTCGACAAAATAAATTTAAAAAGAAAAAATGACTTTGAAAGTGAATACATATGCACTTGACTAATATTTGACTAATGTCTGTAACAGTTTTCGCTATAGATGTTTTGTATAATTTGTTTACAGGACTAATTCAATAAGTTAATTTTTAATAAGATAAAATTTATTTGCGTGTACTCAATTAATTTTTAAAGTCACTTTTTTCTGATAAACGATTGAATTTATGTAAATTCGAAGAATAATTTTATTTCTTACCTTTATTTCTTAATTAAGATATTGTCAATATTGTAAATATTGGCCGTTTTCATATACAAAGTTTCTACAAATAAAATTAGAATAGATTGTTTCTAACATATTCTTTTAGTTCTTCAAATGCAAGAATAATTTCTTTAATTGTTATAATCAAAATTCTCTTTCTCGAAAATGAGATTTAATTTAAAAAAAATTTATTCTGTTATTTTGACTTATTTTAAGTTGCAGAATCAGAATTGCTTATATACGTTTAGTTAATAGATCCTCTTAAGATCTCAGTAATGGCTGAATTGATTAAGTTTTTAGTAAACTTATAATTTGGCTATAAGTTTATGAATTAATAAATAATAAATTATTAATGATAGCTTGGCTTTAATCCTTAACAGTCAGTGGGACATTCATGTCCTGCGTAATTTGAAGAATCATAACTTCTGTAAAAAAGAACTTATTGACACCGTTCTGGCGTTTTAGAGATAATGATTGTAGCTATATACAGAAATTTGATGAGCATGAAAGTTGCACTCTTTCAGCTGCACAATATGTGAAACATTCGGGAAATTTTCAATTCTCTGAAAGACGGTAATCCGACCTTTTGATTTCCTATTCCTAATTATCCAAATCATCTTTCTGACATGTTCTTCCAAATGCTTCCACTTTTTGAGATATATCAGATGTTAATAAATATCCAAAAAATGAAAAAATAAAATTCTGTAGAATTCATATGAATAACTCAAAGTAATCAAAATTCTTCTATTTCTAGGGTAAAGGCAGCGAATATGGAATAGATTACTAATATGGAATAGGAACTTATTTTTTAAACAAAGCGTTGCATTCTAGTGGCAATTACTGGAAGTTGTTGCAATTATTGTCAAACGTGCCATATCAAATAATAAATTCGGTGCGACAATGAATTTCTCTAATATAAGCATTTATTTATTTTTGTTGCATCTGAAAATGTGATAGCACTATCTTAAAAAGTGTTCTTACAAGCTGACTGTAAGTTATTTAATGTTTATAGAATATAGACGCTTTTAATAATGTTGCATGAATAATATTATGCCGTTTAATTGCGATTTGTAACTCTTTATTGAAATGGGAAGAGTTTGTGTGTCATATTAAGATATGTTGGTAATATGGAATAATTGAATTATTATGGAATAAAGAGTAGAGAATATAATGTTTTTGTTCTTTTTATAAATAAAGAATATTTTTGATGTTAATGTTTATTTTAATAATTTAACGATTTGGGATTTTTAAGGATTTGATTTTATTGTCCATGTTCATAATGTAATTTTATTTATGTGTTGTACAGTACTACATTGTACAGTAAATGTATGATTTTTAACAGTTTCGATTTCAATTTACATAAAAAAATTAATTTGCACTTCATTTTTTATGTTATTTATTATTGTTCCTCAAATTTGATTAGTATTCCATATTATATTCCATTTTTTTACCATCTTCATTTTCTCACTTTTTACTTTTTTGTAAATACTGAAGTTGGACTTAAATTTCGGAGACTTTCAATTATTGGATGTTATAGCTAACATGTTGCTTAAAAGTTCTACATTTATTAGAAGCCTTCAAATGCATTTGTATCGGAGTAATATTAATTTAATAATTGATATTCCATATTCGCTGCCTTTACCCTACTTACAAGAGGCATATATTCGTCTATGAAAATTACTTTCCATAAAAATAAAACTTTGTTATTTGTTCGAAACTGATTTTCATCTTTTGTGAAATTTTTCGTGAAACCGCTCATTTTTTGTGATTTTAGCTCGCCCATATTGAATTCGCCATCTTGGATTATTAGAATTTCATGATTTTGACTCTATATTCATAATCAGCGATCTTAAAAACCTCCTTGAGCCAAGTTCTATATATTTACGATCACTACAAAAAAGTCAGCCATTAAAAGGTTAAATTATGTTGATAACAACAACGTCTTTATTTTTTTCTATACGTGTAGATCTCTCCTACGAATAGAAATGTTATGATATAAAGTCCAAATTATCAAATTTATGATTTAAAAATGTTATGATCTTTCCACATCAAATGTATGTTTCAAATTTCTAACATAAGATAGTCGTAACGCTTGTTTTTGATCTAAAGTAATGCTAATAGAGTTGATCGATCGATTTTGACCGTTGTTATGTTGATAGATAGATCACACTCACTTTTATCGGGAAATTATATATAATCCACGTATAACATGTAATTAAATAATATTTATTATACTTATATCTTAAAAATAAAACAAAGATAAAAGTGCCAAGTGTATACACCAGTTGAACATACACTGCTTGCAAGATGTTAAATACTAAAAAATACTATTACAAATGATTTTTTTAAAAAAGATAAATAAAGGGCGAAAAAAATACGCATCAGTTGAATGCAAAAAAACTATTAATACAATTTCTTCTAAAATACATCAGAAAGTTTAAAAATAGTATTAAAAAAGTAATGATTTTACAAAATCATGTCATCTAAAATAAAATTTGTACATACTGTATAATTCTTTTATTACTATTTTAATATTAGAAATATTTTTAATATGAGAAATAGGATATAATATGATTTTATATTGTAACATAATTGTGAAGTCTTAGTTTTAAAAATTTTTTAAAAATAGAATGTCTTACTAATTTTTCACCTCAAATATCTCTATTATTTCAAGTAATAAAAGCGTTAAACAGGGTGTTACTTAAAAAGCGCCCACTAATCATATAGTGTATATATACTCCTCATCAAAAATTGAATCGAAAAGTCCTGAACCATTTTTTTCTAGAATGCTCAATAGTGCGGTAATTACTGAATAAAGTTAATCTAATCGGCACTATTCTTTAAATGGGCGCACATCAGTGAGTCTGGTAGAGTGCGTGAGCGCTTTGCCGCTATGTCGGTATGCTTCCGCACTGCCGCTAGCGTGCAATATTCTTACGTGTCGTAATAAGAAAACTTTCTTTTGCATTAAGAATCATATTTCTTCTATTAGAAGCATCTCCTTAGAGAAAATTTCGACAAGGGATAAAACTCTCGTCAAAATTATCGAATTATAATGCTTACATAATAAAAGCATACAATAATCTTCTTGCTTACAAATTGCCTTAAAATTTTTCTTTGCAAATTCAAAACTTTATGTGTCCTTTAACATAGGATAGAGATACTATCTTTTTCTTATTAATACTGCTTAATGAAATTATACTTTAAATTATCTTTTTAACAATTTTTCCATAAATTGCGTGTAATTATTTGTTACACATGACTTCATTACTTAAAAATTATTTAAAAATTCATTTCTTAAGAGGTTTTAGAAAGTGTAGGAATATTAAGGAAGCATGTAATATAAAACAAAAAACAAGACAAATTTCTTCGTTATGAGAGAATATATGAAATTAGGATAAGCAAAAATGAATTCTGTTTTATGTTAAATTATTTTCTAAACAGTCCTGTTCTTCTTCAGAAAATTTTTTGCGATAATATTTAAATCTTAAAACAAATCATTTAAATTAATGAATTTTCTTGCAAGTGATTTTGTCCAGTACTCTGTAGTAATTAATTTTTTTAAAAAAACTTATTGTAACAAACAATTACACATATTCAAATAAGGTTAAATAATTATGCTTAAAATAAAAGAAATAGTAATAATTCCGTGATTTAAAATTATGTCATAACAGAGAAATTTGGAATTATTATTTTATTGCGTATAATTTTAACCCTCTATGGGCCCGTGTAACTTTCAGGTAACATTCTAATACATCAATAATTTTAGTTTTTTCACAAGATGATGTATACATCTTAATTATATAATGTCTCTGAGATAATCAATAATAATATTGATGACGATTGGCACCATCAACTTATGAAATAAATAAATAAATGAATAAATAAATAAATAAATTTTAAATAAATAAATTTTTAAGTTTAATTTTAATTAAATGTTAAAATTTTAAAATAAATACATTTTTTATACTTAAGAAAAAAATTCGGCCCATAGAGGGTTAACTCAGCGTAAAGAAATTTTAATTTTTTAATATTATCAAAACCTCTAATAACGAGATGCGTATGTCAATCTATTTTATTTTCTAATAGCATTAATTGTTTTTAATTGTTCTTAATAAAACAATATTATGAGGCCAATATTGAAGAACACAAATTCCTAGTTGCTGAATTAAATTATGCTGCTGCATAGTAATAATTCGATGAAATATAATTATGTCAAGATATAATAAAAATTCTATGCATTAAAAAAATTAAAATGAATTTAAAATAAATAAAAATTGTATCCTAATATAATAATTCTGAATTTTTATTTCATCTCATACATAATAATAATTTAGTGAATTAAAATTATGTTTAAACTAAAATAAAAATAATTTTTATTATATATATCTTTCTCTATATATCTTTACATAATTTTCTCTATATATCTTTACATAATTTTAATTTATTGAATTATTATTACGTCACAATATAATTTTAACAAGACAGCTAAGGGGATTTTCAATCAATAGAGAGTTCTTCAATATTAATTTAAGAATATTGTTTTGCTATATTAAAAAATAGAATAGCTTGCCATATGCATTTTATTCGAAGTTTGAACAATACTAAAAAATTCAAATTCCTTTATGCTGAAAAATTATGTCGCAACATAATTTCGAATTTCTATTATGTCTGGACATAATTTTAATTCATTAATAAGAATCAATTCTTTTTAAATAATTATTTTTTAATAGTTTTACATTAGAAAAAGTATCTTTTATGCTATTAAAAATTAAAATAACTTAAATAAAATTCTATTTTTAATATTATGAAAAAATGACATTTTTTTATAAGGAAAAGAATGTTTCTCTATTTTTTAAATACTTTTTTAAAAATACTACGTATCTTTTTTTCAAGCATAGACTTATGCAAATACGTTAATATAATGTTATTAACACGCGCGACACGTGTATCTTCCAGCATATATAGACGTATTGGATAGGAATTTTAGGCGATAGAATCCTAATCTTCTACCAGATGTTTTGATAATAAAGAAATTTAAAATCTCCTAATCGATTTGAATATGTATTGATACGTAATTATATTTTTTGATGAGGAAGAGATTACATTTTTTAAAAACAATGGCCCTCAGAAAATTTTGGAAAAATTCCTCTCTTGCAACGCACAATTATTTGTTATTTATTATGTTTTTCCAACAGAACGAGACCTCATACATCTCAAGACTAATTAATTTTTTAAATAAATGATTTTCGGTTTGCTGAATACAGTCCAATTCTGATCAGATAGCCCATGATAAGAAACTTTAACTTAGAATGGAGAAGAAGACGTAGAAGAAAATGTTTCAATATTTAATATTCATATTGATTTTCAATTATTCATTTGATCTGACATCATAAAATTTTTTCTTCGAAGGACCAATGTTTCAACATGTACGTGAGAATCTAGTTATTCATGCGAAAGCATTGAAGGTTCGCGGGACTCATTTCGAAAACTTACTGTCGAAAATTCTTTTAGGACTAAAAAACAGTTTTTCTTAGAGTTAAATAACAGCTCATTTCAGAGCTACTAGTTTACCACGAAACAGATTTTTTTAGAACTAGTAATTTAAGACTAATAATATTTTAAAACGTCAAAACACTTTATTTGCAAAAGTAAATAAGTTATACCTGCTCTGTTCCATAACTGTAGTAATTTATAAAATATTAAATAGAACAAACCATTCTATCTTTAATAGAATATAAAAAAAATTTTGTCCAATATAAAACTCTCAAAAAGATAATTATCTAAAGAGAGAATGATGATTCTTATTAATAAATTAAAATTATGTCACGATATACCGAATCCATTATGTCCCGACATAATTTTAATTTATCAATAAGAAGAATCATAATTCTTCTTAGACAATCATTTTTTAAGAGTTTTATATTAGAGAAAATACCTTTTATGCTATTAAAAAATAAAACGATTCGTTATAAAGTTTTGTTCAATATTATGAAAAAGATAAATCATTTTCATAAAGAAAATAATCTTTTTTTTATTTTTTACCGCTTTACATATTTTTTTATTTTTATTTTGAACATGGACTTATTTGGAACGACATATTAAATTACATATTAAATTCTTTCAAAAAAATTCATTACTTCAAAGTAACTACATTATGTATGTATATTAAACGAAATCATTACTAATAAACGAAATCACTCGCAAAAAGATTTATTAAACGTTTTATTAGTAAGATTTAAATATTAATGTAAAAAAATTTATGAAAAAGAACTGTTTAGAAAATAATTTAACATAAAACAGAATTCATTTTTGTTTATCCTAATTTCATATATTCTCTCATAATGAAAAAATTTGCCTTGTTTCCTGTTTTATTACATGCACGGAAAGAAATGACTTAGTAATATCAGTAAATATCAATAGCTAGTTCGAATTTTTCTGTCATTGCTAAAAGCTGGCTATTAAAGATAAAATACATTTGCTGCGAGATACAACTTTATTAGTTAAAATTAAAAGCATAGTTTAGCACAAGCAGCTAAAAAAGCTATTGCAGCTATTCCTCAATATTTTCCGCGCGTAAACCCGAGCATTTGATTCATAATTGTTTCAACGCGTTCTGAGTACAGCCGGTATTCCGCGATCACACTGTGTACGGTTTTCTATGTGTACGGATTTCTGCGTAAAAATAAAATACGTATATTGTTAATATTGTAATAAAAGAAATAGACGAAGTATCCTGTCTATTAAATAGTTGGGGGTGTATCAAATGATGTAATTGGAAAGATTCAAAGGTAAGTACAGATACATAACCTAATTATGTACTTTTTTAAAATTACACGTAAAGCAAGCATAAGTTAAATTAATTTTAGCCTTATATTTTATTTTATACTGTAAAAATAATTATATAGGGCCTGTATAACTGCAATCATCATTCAGAGATGAAATATGAAAAAAGTTGAATCTCTATAATACGCGATCAGCAACATTCGAGTAAACCGACATAATAGCTTTAACATATAAGTTATACTATTTTAGAGTTTTTCATAAAAAGTACATTATGTTTTTAGAAGGATATAACTTTATATATTAAGGCTATTATATGTCGATCTGTACATAACCTCATTATTTGCTATGCTTATAATGACAATCTACATATTATTTAAAATTAAATATTGTCCTTTCAGAAAACCGAATACGGATTGATCATTTACCAAAGATGACGGAACTAATCTTGGAAGAATTGATACCTATTACTGGTGAACGCTTAGATTTTCTGGAACATTTATAGCTATATAAAGAAAAAAATACGGAACAAGTTAGTATATTAAGCGGTTTAAATACAGTCCAGTATTTTATCTTGTGTTAAAACCGGATCTGGAAATATTCAAGATCTTTCTAAATTTTCTCAATATTTATTCTTTAAGTCGACACTTCCTGATTCTCTGAGAATAAATTCTGAAAGATTTTATATGAAATGGTTGAAATGGAAAAGTTTTCAATACAAACTTGGATTTGCTCTCATTGTAGGAGTAGATACTTCTAGAGATTTGCGTTTTGGATATATACAAGTTATTTTACTCCATGAAGATGAACCTTTGTTTATATGCTCACCTATAATTAATATAGGACTGAATTCCCATGTCAGAGGATTTGAGATAGAATATGATAAAGAAAATAACATGTGGTTTTGTATTAAAAGTAATGAACTTATTGATTACCAACCACTTTACGTATACCAAATGGCAAATGGAGAGCAGTATATTGTTTTGAAATATTTATTGTAAGTTAATATAAATAGTTCTGTTAAGTTGAAAATACATTACATATATGGAAAATACATTACATATATTGAAAATGTGTTGTTATAATTTTTATTTTTATCCAGATCTGACACATGATTTAATGAGATCAAACGATGGAGATTGGATAATTCTATAATACTTTACACTCGCACAAAATCTTTCTGTTTTGATCTCATTAAACAAGTATGTTTTATCTTGCAGTAAATCTGTAGCTCTGGCAATAAATTTCTAAATGTACTGACAGAATTGAAAATGTATAGTATACCTTACGCGTGAACTATAGATTTTCAATACTATCAATACATTTTGAAACGCAGTCCTTGTAATATAAAATCTGCTTCCATATCAAATTTAATAGCTGAAGTAGCTAAGATCACTTAGCACTAGCATCGAAACATATATAACTTTTAGCTAAGATTTTTGTAGTCATTGCAAATATTGTTAGTTATTGTTGCAAATAGAAAATAGCATAATAGATTTAGCTAAACATCATTTGATTCTAGCAGCGGATATTTTTTGCTGCAGCACCTATATTTAAACAACTAATAAATTAAGCTTTGGTAACAACGACTTTAGCTATCCCTATTTTAAAGAAACATTTTAGCTGCCACGGCTATATTTTAGCTTCGTTGGCTAATCCTTTCTCTGAGTGTGCTTCCTTAATATTCTTACACTTTTTAAAACTTCTTAAAAAATGAATTTTTTAAATAATTTTTAAATAATGAAGTCATGTGTAACAGATAATTACACGCAATTTATGGAAAAATTATTAAAAAGATAATTTAAAGTATAATTGCATTAAGAGGTATCAACAAAAAAAGATAATCTCTATTCTAAAAGGACGCATAGAGTTTCGAATTTGCAAAGAAAAATTTTAAAGCAATTTGTAAGCAAGAAGATTATTGTATGCTTTTATTATGTAAGCATATAATTCGATAATTTTGACGAGAGTTTTATCCCTTGTCGAAATTTCTCTAAGGAGATGCTTCTAATGGAAGAAATATGATTCTTAATGCAAAAGAAAGGGCAGGCGTACATCGTTGAGCGCTTTAGCGGGCCGGATGGATATGCTCTCGTTCAGCGATTTTCAAAAATTAATATCTCGTTAATTATTGAGTCAATTGCAAAATAATAGAGGATTTTTCTACTTACTTTAACGTTCTCTATCTGCACACGAGAAGTGAAGTAGCCGGTGCCTGACACCCTGTATATAATAATACGATGACAATATTTCTTTACAGATAAAAGTGGAAATCTAAAAGCCAGCTTTAATTTTTTTAAATAAAATATTTAGTTTTTATAGCTAAATTCAATAAAGTAATGAATTTTGAGAATAAAAGTACTAAAGTATATTTATTCTAAAACTTACAATTTCTGATAAACTTACAATACTTACGTTATGAAATATGTTTGAATATGCTTGTAAATAATCTTAAAAGCTTTTCAATTATTTTATAAATAAATTCTATGAAATGAGTGTTGAATATTCTTCAGAATCGATAAATTTTTTGTGCAATAATCATAAAATTTAATTAAAAATTAATTAAAATTTATTAATGTAAAATTTTCACACAGAACAAATATATATATTTCTTATTTAGAGTAATTCAAGGAATTCAATTATGGCACAAACTTTATATACTGAGTAATATTCGAACATGTTCTTTATAACGAATGTTTCAAAAATTGTGTTAAAAATTGAGAGAAAAAATTATTATTTATAAAAGTAATCTTATGTATAAGATGTATAACTTGGAGGCGATTTTTCGAGCAATTGACGAGCGAAGAATCCGATACAGAATAATCGTTTGGTTTCAAATCCTGGCTTTGTATAACCAAATATTTATCAAATTATATATTTTTAAGTAACGATATAATTTAATCTTTATTGATTAATTTCCTTTATTGATTTTATTAATATATCCTCATATCTTATTTAACAACTTTTTATCAATAAATATGATAGCATCATCAATAAATATAATAACTTTGTTTCGAATTTATTGTATATGTCCCCCCCCCCCTTCGTAATTTTAAAGTATTTTAATTTCGAAGTTTCTCGGAAATCTTCAAGCTTATTCGTGAGACAATTGGGTAATAAGTTCTATGAATTCGGAATCGAGAGCAGAATCTTTCCAATAGTCATAAAATAAAATCGTACAATTAATTACCGCCGATTTTTTGCACATTTTATAAGATAAATAAATTATTATACAATAAAATCTCTTATATTTAATATAATTTTATTTTATATAATAGGAGTGATATGAAATAGAGATTTTTACTTCGATCGGTGAAATTCCGGCAATACACATAATATCACAAATATATTTTTTATCCTTTAAGTCAGATTCTGATTTACCATTGGATACTCGCTATAGCATACAATGAAGAGCCGCCAGTAAATCACGTTGTCAATCGATTACAAGATTCTTCTTTCAATCAGATCAATTCTGAAAAGATTGAAACTTTTGGACTCATTTGAAGGTGATGATCGAACCATCCTTGCGACAATCAGAAAGATTATTGAAAACTCTAACAACAATTATTAGAGCTAGAAGTCAATAATAATATCGGACACATTGAGGACAATTTCCGAGGAGATCGGAGTAACACTGAGACCATCCGGTCGGCACATCTTCGAAAAAAATTATGTAACTTTTGTATATAACGTTTTTATTATTTGAAATAATAGAGATATTTGAGGTGAACAAAATTAGTAGGATAAGAAAGTATCTGTTTGGTCATCATTAATATTTTAATAATATTCGCAATGGCTCATGCCGGGCACCGAGCAACGGCGCGTTTCCCCTCTTGCCTCTCCAACGCACCGCCGGCAGCCAATGATTGACACACTGGGCCGGGGTATACCTCGAGCGGCTGGAGCGCTTCTCTCGGCGTGCTCTCATTAGTACAATTTCAAAAATTAATATCTCGATTATTATTGCGAATATCGCTAAACGGTATGGGACTTTTATGTTCATCTCGATCCCATCTACCTTCCTATGAGCAATGGCAAGAGTCTCGCGGTTCACCCTGTATACAGGGTGTCGGATAATTCCCGCCTCACGTATCAAATTCAGGTAGAGCTTACTGCGGCAATGGCTATGCTCGCTACGCCCGAGCGACGCGGTGTAAACAACTCCGCGCACGCTTAGCGATACGGGGCGGGCATATCTCGCCAAGCGCTTGCATTTGCCGATGGGCCGGCCGAACATGCCTCTTTTCGGCAATCTTCAAAAATTAATATCTCGTTAATTATTACGAAATTTGCAAAATGGTAGAGGACCTCTTTATTTAGTTTGACCTGCTCTACCTGAATTTGATACGTGAGGCAGGAATTATCCGACACCCTGTATATATATGTGTGTATATATATATATATATATATATATATATATATATATATATATACAGGGTTCTGGAGGGTAAAAGTAAAATTTTTGTGAGCGGGTAGAGCACGTCAAGCTGAATAAAAAAAACCATTTTGCAGAATTCGCAATAGTTAACGAGTTATTAATTATAGAAGATCACCGTATCAGTGCGCGCAACAGAATAGGACCGCCTCAGCCCAGACGCTGGCTCGTCCGCGTGGGGCCGGCTCGACCGGCCGTCGCCGCGCCTAAGAACGCGAGGAGTTGTTTAGTACTTTGCCTTTGATGTAATTCAATCGTTAGAATTATTAAATCAAATAAAAATAGCATGGAACTTGTTAAAACAGTGATACGATAATAAGCGCATGATTGTACAAACAAATTTGCCTGCTTAGTTGAGCTGTCGAGCATTGCAAGAGAAAACATGAGTGAATGCACTGCGGACGGAGTAAAACACATACGTACATTAAATGCTTTGCAACGCCTCTGAGATGATGTAATCATTTATTTATTGGTCGAAATTAGACACAATTATGTCTCGTGAATGGCAAAATTTACAAACAGGAAAAACATTGCCCACATTTAATCAATTACTAGAGTTTCTAAATAATCGATATTAAATATCGTATTAGAGACAATGGAGAATTTTTGAAATACGTTTTGAGGTCGATCTAGATACAGATTCAGCCAGCTAAGGCAAGATCTACTGCAAACTCGGTCAGCTAAGGCAGTCTAGTATGTCACCAAAATAACTCATATCAAATATTCAAATTATTGTTCTTGAACTGCCTGGCAATGTGCTAATTTGTTATAAAAACCTGAAACCACATTCTTGTAAATTTGTTGTGGTATAAGATTTATCTTATGAACTATCCTTTGTCGCAAATCATCTAAATCTTGAGGCATGGTAATGTAAACCTTACTTTTTAAATATCTCCAAAAGAAATAGTCAAGTGAATTCAAGTCCGGAGATCGAGCTGGCCTCAATGTGATCTCTTCGCTCTATCCATTAGGAAATTTCATCTAAATATTAATACGTACATTAACACCGTAATGAGGAGAAGCTCCATCCTATTAGAAATAAATATCATACAATATTCAACCAGCTATTTCTTGTATAGCTGGTATAATTTGTTCCCAAAGTATAGCTTCGCATATTTGCATATTTGAGCTGTTAAATTGCCTTCTATGAAGAAAGGACCGACTGGTCCACTCCTGAAAATACTATTTTACACATCAACTTTTTGTGGGTGCTATGATTTTTTCTCATCCAGTGAGGGTTAATGCTCCAATATCTACAGTTATGTCTATTTACATTTCAGTTCAAATGTAGCCTCATCAAAGAAAATAATATTATCAAGGGATAAAGGATCATCATTGATCATTTCCATAATAAGATCGCAAAATTGCACTCGTTTATCAAAATAATCCTCTGATAATTTTTGGATTAAATGGAATTTGTATGGATGCCATTTTTTTTTTTTTGAGGCTCTTGTGAACAGATGCAGCTCCAATTTCGTTTTATTGCGCAACGCGATTTACAGAAGTATGGAGGTTCTTCGACAAAAGACTGTAAAATATATGCTTTATTTTCATTCGTTGCTGTCTACTAGAATTTGGACGGTTTCTAACACTATCACTTTCCTCAAAACGTTGGATAACGTTGCGCACTACAGTAGTCTTTGAGATTCTATTATTTTCATTGCGAAAAGTTTCATTGAATAGTCGCATGACTTGTTTATAACCCCTTTGCTGATCACCTCATCTTTTCATCATTAATAAAGATATTCGCTCACGTTCAGAAAACTCAACCATTTTTAAATTGAAAATAAGGAAAATTTTCAAATAAAGTAAATTACTTGAATTAAATAAATACTATTTATTTCAAATATTTCGTAAGTTCACATATCTGCAAATCTTAAGTTTAATTTTTCAATTAAGACTGTCACATTAAAACAAATATTCGATTTGTTCACTTTCCTTCGATAAAATTTTATAATATTCTTCGAAAGAATATAAATTCTTTTTTCGAGCACATGATAATGAGTTTTTTCGAAAATTTGTGACGAGTACATGCATACAAGCATGTATACTGAAAAAGAAAGATTTTTAATAATTAATAACATTAACTATTGCGAAAATTGGCAAAATGGTATAAGACTTTTTTATTCTCCTTGATTTCTTCCATGTTCCCACCATGACTCCGATCTTTTTTAACGGACACCTTATATATATATATATAATTATATTAATATATTATATTAAATGACCTCTATACCTATATTAAATTTCTCTTAAACAGTTTTAGAGAAAAATGTGTTAGATAAAGGTTTTGTGACTTCGAGAGGGACACAAAATGGTATCATTGGCGTTGTTAAGGTCAGGGCAAGGTCACTTCGAATTTTTTAAATAGAACCTCCCTTTTTCATTACATATTCTTGTAGATTACCTCGAGAGCTTTCCAAAACACTATAATAAAATATTTTTTCATTAAGTATTTTTCGAGTTATAAGACTTGTAAGTTACAGCACTGCCAGCATTAACGTTACCCAAGATATACGCAGAAGTTACCCGGTTGGATTTATACCTCTTTGTCTGTGTGTGTGTGTGCGCGCGCGCGCGCGCGCGCGCGCGCGTGTGTGTGTGTGTGTGTGTGTGTGTGTACATTTTTCAATTAAATGATATTTATGTTTGCTGTTACGTTGCAAGTTGCATTTTAATAAAAATAAAATTCCTTCATCTAATTAAATGTGAGTGCCGCCCATTTGCTCACGTTGCAATTGACCACCAGCTACTACAACGCTTGAACAGTGGAAAGTCTCTAGACACCGGCTGCTGTGAGTGGCTGTGGTCAACGTGGGCAAACGGTACGTTCTCTTAAATGTTCGAACACACGTTCATTATTGTCGATATATAGTTGGATTTGACGTTGAAAACTATCAACGATAGATAGAAGAACATTTTTCGAAATATTCCGGCAAGCAATGATTATGCGTTCAATCATATTTTCCTTTGTTGTAAGTGCTTCTGCATACACAATATTTTTCAAAAAACCCCATAAAAAAATCTGGACTTATTAAATCCGGGGATCTAGGATATCATGCTATAGGTCCGTAACGACCTATCCACCTACTTGGAAATGTTAGGTTCCAATAGTCTCGAACTATTCTGCTTGAGTGTGCTGGTGCACCATCTTGTTGAAACATGTTGTCTTGTTTCCAAATCAATGTCTTCTATTCGATCTACCTATGTTGCAAGAAATGTAAGTAATTAAACTTATTAAACGTTCTCGTTAAAAAAGTAGGGACTAATTAGATATCCATTTGCAATGCCATACTATACGATACTCCACCAATGTTGATGATTAACTTGTCGAATTTCCAATAGTGGCTCTTATGTCGATTCAGTTGGCCAGTGTTAGTCTCGTCATTAAACAATACACACCTGAAGAATGTATGGTCGCGTTGCAACATTGTTTGTTCCCAATTACAAAACACCAGTCTCCGACGGAAGTCATCAGGTGTTAAGTCTTGCGTCAGAGCTATCTGATACGGATGGAAGTTATGGGTCAATATTCTGTGGGCTGTAGACCTGATTTGGGATACCTAATTTTCTCTGAATTTGGCATGTAGACACGTGAGAATTTATGGATGTTATAGCTAATACTGCAACAACTTGCGGATCATCTCTCTCGGGTATATTGTAGGAGCGCGTTACCATGGTTCAGAATGCGCGCCGTGTAGCTTAAGATATGCGCTGCAGCAGCGTGTAGCGCCCCGAACACAGAGAGTGACTGTGCGTGTGCGTGTGCGTGTGCGTGTGCGTGTGCGTGTGCGTGTGCGTGCGTGCGTGCGTGCGTGCGTGCGTGCGTGCGTGCGTGCGTGCGTGCGTGCGTGCGCGCGCGCGCGCGCGCGCACTAGTGCCATAAGTGGAGTCTGGTCGAGCGGGTAATCAGACACTGCTTGTACTTTATTTAGTTGTTATGTAATCGGTCCCTTTACCCTTAAAACAAGTTCCTACAATTTTGGGGGCTCAGCCGGGATGGTGCTAGATGAATGAGTCGTGAAATCTTGAAGAATTGTGAATTGTTTTACGTGGTGACACCGGTATCGTACGACGCAAGACGACGTCATTTATGATCAAAGACGGAAGAAGACGAAGAGACGAAGGAATATGAATGAAGACGAAAGACGTAAAAAAAGTAAGAAGACGAAGGACGTAAAAAAGGATGAGAGAAGAAAGAGGATGAAAGACAAAAGAAGACGAAAGACGAAGGAAGACGAGCAAAGACGAAAGATGAAAGGAGACGAAAGACGAAGGACGACGAAGACGAAGGACGAAAGACGAGAAAAGACAAAGGACGAGAGAAAGAATCCAGAGCATTCGGAAGGTATTGAACGCCATATCGAAGTCGCTAAAGGCGCGAGATATATGCGCAGAAGCTACGACGCATAAGACGAAATACAGCACGTACGCAAAAAGTGAAGTTACAGTGAAGAAGAATAGCTTTTTAGTTCGAACACAATGGAGTGCTTGGGAAAGAATGTCAGGATCGAGAAAAACATCACGACGACTCCAATGAAAGTAATTCAAGCATTTCATAAGTTGGTGAAACAGGCGATCGGAAAAACCGCAGCCGATTGAGAAATTTCAGCGGGTTCACGTTTCAAGACGAAGGGAACGAATACCGCGAAGTTGCCTTTATTCAGGAAAACTTCACGGAACGCAATCTGATCGCAATCTGTAACATTCTTTGCCTGGATTACGGAGGATTGAAAGAAGACATAGCTAAACGAATTTGTAATAGTTTGATGGATCTCAATATGCTTTGTATAAACGATGATGATTCTGATGATGACGACGATCTCGACGAAGGTGCGAGTGATAAAAGTGACGATGCAGCCATGGTCGGTATTGGCAATGCAAATGCTGTAAGGAACATAGAAGCCCATACAGGACATAGTGAGTTAAATGTGAGACGACAAGAACGGGCAATGAGACGTCATGATTTTTCGCTAACATTTCGAGATGTCGAAGGATCCATTTCGAGAAATTTCGACGCTTACCCTATCGAGTGTTGAATAGCGGATTTCGAGGATACTGCAACACTTTTTGGATGGAATGAAATGCAGCAACTGATATTTGCTAAACGATCTCTGATAGGACTTGTGAAGCTTTATATCCAAAGCGAAGGTGTCGTGAAGAACTGAAAAACCTTAAAGGCCATGTTGAAAGACGAATTTTCCACTAAAGTTGACAGTGCTCTGTTACATCAAATGCTGTCTGGGAGGACAATGAGGATAAACGAAAAGCTGCAAGAAGAATATTTGGTAATGAAGGCCGCTGAGCTGGCGGCGAGAGGAAGCACTAATACGCCACATCATTCATAGCATTCCAAACGACGAACGAAATAAGGCGATTCTCTATCGGAACCAAGAAACTGCGTGATTTTAAGGAACGATTACGGACCTACCAGGAAATATGGGAAGCGAATCAGGTGCAAGCTTCCAAGAGTATACGAAGAAGAGCGGTAGCAGCGAAAAAGTCTTCTTCGGCGCGGGAGTCATTAAAGAAACCGGAGATTCAAGTCAAGACTCTATTGATGCTATAATTGCGATGATCCTGGACACGCGTCTAAAGACTGTAAGTCAAAAGCGTTGAGGCCGAAATGCTTCAAATGTAATCAGTTCGAGTACAGATCTTTCGAATGTAGGAATGTGAATGCGGAAAATAAACAAACGAACAATGATAAGAACGCAGCGGTTGTAAATAATGTTTCTATTTCGTTAAATGATGGTATGTGTAAAGAAGTAGTGATTTGCGGTTTAAGAGTTCATGCTTGCCTCGACACAGGTAGTCACGTAACGTTTATTTGTGAAAGAATTTACCGCGAATTAAAGTCACCTGCTCTAAGCAGGGCTCAGCTTTCATTAATCGGGCTCGGTCAAGCCGAAGTTAATCCGTTAGGTTATTCAAGTCATAATTAAAATTGATGATGAAGAATTTTCGGTAAAGGTATATGTAGTTCCGAATTCCGTTATGACGCTAGATATGATTATTGGACGTGATGTATTACTACAGGCCAATATCACTATTGCTCGGGGCGAGGTGACAGTAACTAAAGAAAGATCTGTTTTTCTAACTGACATCAATGTATGCGACGAATCATCTCTGAACATAGCGAACGAGTGAATGAGGAAGCGAGAGGCGAGATTAAACGTCTAATGGCAAGTTATTCTCCTAGTAAATGTAAAACGAAATGTTGAAATGAATATTGTAATATTACAATCAGAGGAGCCGATCTATCAGCGACCACGGAGACTACCCACAGTAGAACGCGATATCGTTGAAAAGCAAGTACGCGATTGGTTGAAAGACGGTATAGTGGAGCCATGCTCTTCCGAATACGCTAGCCCAGTAGTAGTCGTGAAAAAGAAAGATGGCTCATCGCGCGTTTGTATCGATTATCGTAAGTTGAATCGGATAATGGTAAAGGATAGGTACCCTTTACCTTTAATAGAGGATCAGTTAGATAAATTGCAAGAGGCAAAAGTATTTAGTACTATGGATCTACGAAACGAGTTTTTTCATGTAAATGTAACATGCGATTCCCGATAAGTACAGATCATTCGTAACTCACTGCGGACAGTACCAATTCTTAAAAGTTCCTTTCGGATTGTGCGGATTGCAATTCACCATTTGTCTTCCAAAGATTCGTGAATTGCATATTTTCAGAAGAAATCAAAGAAGGAGTTGTTATCCCATATTTAGAAGATTTAATTATTACTGCGTCAGATGTTGAAGAAAATATTAAGCGATTGAAAAGAGTTTTACAAACGGCGAGTGAGTATGGGCTTAAAATTAATGTAAAGAAATGTCAATTTTTGGTAGAGCGCGTCACATTCTTGGGATGTTATTGAAAACAGTACGTTACATCCGTCTTCTGATAAGTCGCAAGCGGTTGTTTCTTTTTTGGAGCCAAAGTCGTTGAAAGATGTTCAGAACTTTTTAGGCCTTACTGGCTACTTTTGTAAATTTATTGCTAATTACTCCACTATTGCAAAGCCATTAAGCGATCTTTTGCGCAAGAACGAAAAATTTAGATTCACCGAAAGGGAACGAAGTGCATTTTGTTTACTAAAGGACGCTCTTGCAAAGAAACCCGTCTTGAGAATTTATCATCCAACTTATGCAACGGAATTGCATACAGATGCTAGTCAATACGGTTATGGAGCCGTTCTATTGCAAAGATCGCCCGAGGATCAAAAGCTCCATCCGATTCACTATTTAAGCCGAAAGACGAGTGATGCGGAACGTAAATACCCGAGTTATGAGCTAGAAGTTCTTGCGATTGTTACTGCGTTAAAGAAATTTAGAGTTTATTTATTGGGTATCGAGTTTAAGATAGTGACTGATTGCGCTGCCTTTCAACGAACAATGGAAAAAAGGGAATTATCATTAAGGATAGCGATGGGCTTTAATGCTCGAGGACTTTAAATATATAATTGAGCATCGAGCGGGCACTAAGATGAGGCACGTGGATGCGCTTAGTCGATATCCCGTTATGTTGGTAACTACAGATGAGATTATATTTAAAATTAAAAAGGCGCAGCATGATGACAGTGGAATTACGCCTATAATTAAAATACTAGAAAGTCAATCGTATGAAGATTATTTCTTAAAGTCGAACTTGTTATACAAATCGCAAAATAGTCTAGACCTTATAGTGGTGCCCGAATCAATGCATAACGAAATCATAAAGATAATTCATCAAAAGGGTCATTACGCGGCTAAAGTCACAGAAGAGCAAGTTAACAAGTTAAACAGAAATACTTTATAAACCAAACTTAAAATCAAAAGTCGAACAATGTATTGCGAATTGTATTCCGTGTATATTAGCAAACAAAAAGAGCGGAAAGCAAGAAGGCTTTCTTCACTCTATTGTGAAAGGAGATATGCCTTTTCACACATATCATATTGACCATCTGGGTCCGTTATCCTCAACTAATAAGAACTATAACCATATTTTAGCGATTATCGATAGTTTTAGTAAGTTTGTCTGGTTATACGCTACTAAGTCAACAACGACCAAAGAAGTAATTAATAAGTTAGAAATGCAAAAGGTTTATTTTGGCAATCCAGTTCAGATTATAAGTGACAAAGGATCTGCGTTTACTTCAAATGAATTTAAAGAGTATTGTGAGACCAAAGATATAAAACACTCCACTGTAATCACTAGATTACCTAGGGCCAACGGTCAAGTTGAAAGGCTAAATCGCACTATTTTGTCTGTTTTGAATAAGCTAACTGTGGACGAACCGGACAAGTGATACAAACCGATTACAACAGATAATCAACTCATCTTTCCACCGTAGTATTGGGACGACTCCATTTGAATTGCTCTTTGGTACCAAACTACGCAACAAAATGATTTTCATCTTAAAAAACTAGAGGAAGAGTTACGCGATCAGTTTCAGAACGAGCGAAGCGAACTACGTCATATTGCGAAGAATCAGATTTTAGAAGTACAAAACGAAAATCGTCGAATGTACAATCTGTGTCGAAAAGAACCGACTAAATATAAATTAGGAGACCTGGTGGCAATTAAGCGTACCCAGCAGGGTCCAGGTTTAAAGTTAAGATCTAAATTCATTGGTCCTTATAAAATAACTAGTATTAAGCCGAATGCACTGAAATATAATAATACTGGAACGAGCGCGATCCTATGAATAAGTGTGATCCGAGAGAGAGCGTCCAAGGTGGTATCTTTAGCCTTCTCTAAGCTATACTACGCATGTGTGGTAAACGATAGTGGGGATCGTACAGTCTCGTTTTATAAAAGATGGTTACGTGTATCCAATAAACGTTACAAAGAAACTTTTGGCCAGATTGTACTAAAAAGAGACAAAGATACCACTTAAGACCCTCTTTGTCATTTCACGACACTAGCGCCCGCGCTCGTTCCAGTATTATTATATTTCAGTGGCCGAATGATACTTATAATGTAGAACGCGTCGGGATACAGGAGAGACCCCTGATTACTTCAACTGTAAGCAACAAATAAAACACTGTCCGAGCCGATCAGCGGTCAGAATGGCCGAATGTAGGAGCGCGTTACCATGGTTCAGAATGCGCGCCGCCGTGTAGCGCCCCGAACGCAAAAAGTGACTGTGTGTGTGCGCGCGCGCGCGCGTGTGTGTGTGTGTGCACGAGTGCCAGAAGTCGAGTGTGGTCGAGAGGGTAATCAGACACTGCCTGTACTTTATTTAGTTGTTAAGTAATCGGTCTCTTCATCCTTAAAACAAGTTCCTATAATATTAATACGACGTCTTTGTCGTTTTGAATTGGACGTTGTTATTGACGCAACAAAAGTCGTGCAATGGTTCGATCATTTGGGTGTTGTCTGTTAGGAAAATGATCACGATATAATTCTGCATGTTGGTAATTACAACGACATTCTCCCACTATCGACAATATTTAACGTGTAATCTAGCATTCTGCGAATATTTAAAAAAAAAAAGTAGGAAAATACAATTTCTTCAATATGCTTATGTATTTTGCTTATTGATATTATCAAACAAATGTTAACGAATACTCAATGAATCAATGTTGACAAATATCAATTTTGATATATTCTATACAAAATTAAGCTCATGTAAGCTGTGTAAAGCACGTGTAAAGCAAAAAAGCGTGCTTGCGTCAGAAATTCCAGTTTTTTGACGCTGCTATTGTAGTAACAGCCTGTGATGCTAATTCGCGTTCGCTTGCAGTACGCTAAACGGCTTTTAGTGACGAGGCAACTTTTCATAACACTAGCCAACTGAATCGACATAATAGCCATTATTGGTTCATAGAAAATCCACACTGACACCGTCAAGTTAATTACCTTAGGTTAATTACCTAATGCTAACGCCGATGATGCTTGCAAGCCTTACAACTCGAAAAGTACTCAATGAAAAAATATTGTATTATAGTATTTTGGAAAGCTCTCGAGGTAAGCTACAAAAATGTGTAATAAAAAATGAGAAGTTTCATTTAAAAAATTCAAACCCTGTCTTGACAACGCCACCTAAGTCACGTTAAACTAATGGTACTATCTTATGTCCCTCTTGAAGTCACAAAACTTTTGTCTGAAACATTTTTCTCTAACATACACTGTTAAAGAGAAATTTGAGGTCGTCATTTAAAATGGGACATCCTGTATACACATACAATCCTAAACTAGCCGATCCACATTTTTATCGATCTTCTAATATTGATGTATTAATAGGTGCTGGTCTTTTTAGTAACTCTGTGTGGATTAAATTAAGCATTGTTGTGATCCTATTCTCCAAAAACATATTTCAATTGGATGATTGCTGGGCATCTGTTGTATATAATATTAATTATTTAGTCAAAAAGTATAATAATAACGCTCGTATGTCCGGCGATCAAAAATTTTTTTTATATCGCGCCGGCTGTCGATTGGCTCTCGCGCTTTGTGTTCGCGCACCCTAATTAAACAAATTTAACAATCGTTATTAAGCGCCTGTTAAGCGGTAAATGAAGATAAAATAATATTTCCGTTATATTTTCATAATTTTGTAAATTTTTCGTCAAATATAATAATTCATTCTTACAAGGATTAAATGATGATTTGCGTCGTACGAAATCATTTGTTGATCGCGTATGCAGTTCTGAAATTCCTTGAATAAAATCACATGTATTACGCGAGTAAGTCACGCGAGTATTTTTGGCGTGATATGGAAGATTCTAGAACTTCTGACAAAGGAGCTTCCGAGAAAGGAGCTTAATGAAGAGGGAGCGGTTCATTTGGACATGGTGCAATTGCCCATCGCCATTCACAGTGACCGGTGCCTGGAGATTTTCCACTGTTCAAGCGCTGTGAATGGCTCGTGTCCAATTGAACCGTGTCTAATTGAACGTCACCCAATAAAGAAAGGAAAACTTTACAGAGAACATGTTTTCCATCTCCTTTTTCCGATTTCCCTTTGCGTTCACCGAACGAAGCGTATTTAAGCCTGCCGAAATCGCCAATCGTCGTCAGTCCCCGAAGAACAAACGGGTATTATAGATTAGTCAGTCGCCGAATAGTTACCGTTCAGTAGTCAATCCCCGAATAGTAATTAAGTAATCCGCGAATAGCAATCGAGTGTTATATATTAATCAAACACTAAATAACAATCGCGAAGCATTATTTATCGTTAGTCGCTAGTGAGAGACTTGCACTCCACCTGCTAAAGTGCCAATCAGCAAAATGTACGCGAGTGACGCGAGACGTAAGAATTAAGAAAAACCTCCTCGCGATTATCTTGTCTCAGCAAAATTTTTTATTCATTGTTTTTTTTTGTTTTGTTTGTGAGTGAAGAATCATCATTGCTATTTCGCTCGCGCCTCCCGCTATTTTTCTAATTCTTTCATTCTCTTGTAAATTCTGTGTGGTGAAGTGAGTTCGTAAAGTCCTCATGCCCCATTTGAGTACAACGGCACCCATCTTCATTCTCTTACTTCCTCTCTATCTTTTTCCCCTAATGTCACAACGCTTCGCCCGGGGCGCACCCAACTTCCTTATCATTGATGCTCCATTTTCCCCGTCTAGTCCCGAACTGCTCACAAAAGAAAAGGACAAGGTGTTACTATTTTCCAGCACGTGCCCGAACATACAAACGTATCATCACTTCACTGCCCGCGGAAATTTGAAATTATTAACTTTTAGAATTTCTCCAGAATCCTTACTAACGTATTACTTTTTCGCCTACATACACTGCCGTTCTCTCTTTGCACCATGAGGTAAAAAATTTCCTTTTCTCTCGAGTTATCGGGCTTTTATCTCTCTTCCTCTTTCTCATTAAAATCATAACATGCCAACATATTGTAAAGTATCAGACCCAAGCATACTGCGACGAGGCTCGGAGTAGCGGAAACAATTGAAGCGCACGGAGGACTTACGCGAATCCGAGACGCTACTACCCTATCATTTTAAATCTTTTGTTTAACTTGCCTCTAGTCCCTACTTAGATAAAATGGACTCAAGAGTCTATTTTCCCTTTGGGCTCCGAACTCTCAAGTTTGGGCCTGTCACCAATCGAACTCCCTGTTCAAGCCAAAAGATCCCAAATTATCTTCGTAGAGGAGTGCGGATATTCCGTGAAATTTACCGATATTTTGAATATACACATCAAAATAAAGGAAATCAAATAAAAAAAGAAACAAGATAATAACTATACCAAAGTATAGATTTGTTGCTCTCCTCCACCCTTCAGTTTTACAATTACTGATACAAATACATGTATATATTTTTATATATTTATATCTCTACATCTCCGCGAAAAAAAGAAAAAAAATTACATCTCCTCACGTAACAGTATCATAAAAAAAAGACGTAAATAAATAGATAGACAAATAAATGAGGAAGAAAAAGATGTAGTATTAATAAATCTTTAATCAAGAATCTGAAACGAGAATCTGAAATTAGAAACGTTTCGGCTTACTTAGCCATCATCAGCCATCAATTATAATAATTTTAAACCCACAAAATGTAAACAAATTTAACAGTGATATTGACTGTAAATTTGATAAATTTGCGTTTCTAAAATAACTGTCGAACTAACTATAAATTTCGATGTATTAACATTTCAAAAATTATCTTGGGTTTGTAACGGTTTTTGAAGTCCAAAAATAAAACTAATAAGAAATAGAGGTAAAAAGTAATGTTTAAATAAACTAAAAATGAACGAGAGAAAGTTAGGAGAGAACTTACAATAAAGCAGGGATGTAACCCATTGAGACTTCAGTAAGCGAGCGGTGTATCAGCGTCCATCTCGCGTGGCAAGTGAGAGTTACAGAGGTCAACACAAGAGCAAATTAAAAATAACGAATAAATAGAATGTTTACGTGTCCTTGACAAATCTATTAAGTATATCAAAATAAGATTCATCTAGCAACTCCGTATACTTAATTAAATTAATTGAGATCATTCTTTTGTTCATTGATGTGTATCATTTCTGAAATTAATCTTTTATGATATTTTGGTTTAAAGTTCAAAATTTTAACTTTCTCTCAATTCATTGAATGGTCGTGTTTGGAACTATAATCCGAGATAACAGAATGTGTTGTGGGTCTAATCTAATATTTTTAACGTGTTTGTTTAGTCTCGTTTTTAATTTTCTTTTTGTCCCACGTACGATGCATCACAATCCGTACAGGATATCTTACATATGGCATTATTATTATTCATCAATGTGTTTCTGTCTTTCTGTAGTTTAATAAAATTGCCAAGTTTATTTAAAGTATCTATAGCCTACAATGAATTCATTTCTGCTCAACACAACCACTTCAGATACGTTCTTTATATATACGGAATAGATATATATTTTCTCTCAACGTGTTCAACAGATTTATTGTTGTCAGTATTTTATTTATTAGTGTCAAAATTCAGTTTAGAATTGAAAAATTTTCTTACTTTTATTGAAGATCACATTTAGTAATGAACCATTATCTGGTAATATATTAATAAAAATTTATATCTGTTGAAGCATTGAATAGATATTAATTAAAAAGTTATATGGTTAACATCTTAATTTTTTAAAACAATGCAAATATAATAAGATTTTCCCTGCTCATTTATCACATATTTCTGTTAGTAAATGGTTAAAACATTTTAAATCAATTTGTAAATTTAATAAAACTTTGTATAACAAAAAAGAGGTTTTAAATATTGAGATTTTTTTTTATCTACACAGATTACTTCACTAATTGAAAAGAGATTTATCTGTCAACTAATCTGAGTAACTTTCTATCATCTCATATATGGGATGACATTTTAAAACACCATTCTGAGTCTTTCAATAGATTTGAATATAAACAATATAAATTTCTTAAATTAAAATTTGAAAGATTGCTTGCATCAATCATGCATATTAACAATCAAAAAATCAAATCAATTAAATATTACTGCATTCAAAATCGCGACTCTAATGAGAATAACTACACGTTTAGTATAATTAAAATCAGCTCAAAACAATAATATTACTATGATTAATACAGTGATCAATCCTTTAAACTTCGTGAGAAAAAACAACGATCCTTCTAATAACATTAATAATAAATGGTTTATTAATCTCAGAGAAAAAGAAATATTCCTAAACCCGTAACCAAACTGCTACAACTTTGTAGTAATTTCAGCTTGCCTATTAGTTTGAACAAAAAAGTTAACGTACATGAATTTATAAAGGATGTAGAAAATAAAATCTTTTATAATAACAGTAACAATATTAAAATCCGGAACACAGTCATTCCATAATTATCTTGATAGACAAACTTTTTATAAATAACAAAACAGATACAAATTTTATTTCGATGTTTAAAACCACCTCAATTTTTTACAAAAACAACCCAACATTTTATTCACTTAAGTAGATAAAGGAAATGCAGTGGTCGCAATGGAGAGAGACACTTATTATAATAAAATTGAAGAGATACTAAGTGATACACAACTACATTTGAAAAGATTATAAAAAATTCGGCTTCCATTAAAGAAAAAAAATTAAATAATCTTCTAAAGAAATAATTACAAAAAGAATACATCACAAAACAAAAATACTTTGAACAATGTCATACCGCTCGTCTAATGTAACAACAAACAAAATATATAACGGCCAACTAACGAGCACATTTTTCGCGGATCTAAGCGCTTATATATATGT
>JANQDE010000252.1:94342-115068 GCA_037157785.1 Cephalotes varians
TGTGTGTATGCATGTATATATATATATATATATATATTTTTTTTTTATAACTATGGAAGTTCTTTCTTTATCTTGTAGAACATTATCAAATTTTTCAATATGGCTTAGAAAGTTGTTAAATAAAAATATAATGCGTAATTGTGATATTCCTCATACATTTTTCTTTCTTTTCTTCTTTTGGTTGCTGCGGTATCCTCTGTTCAATTCCTGTTAATGTTATCTTTTATCGCGCCACATAACGGTGAATAACATCTATTTGCGTGCGCGAAGAAGATGCACAGGGATTTTATATTACGCGTGATTTACCACGCAGCAGCGGAAATCTCGAAGCAGGGAACTTACAGTGGAAGATCTCTCTTCCAATTTTTCGCCTGCATATCTTCCTCTCTCTCTCTCACTCTCTCTCTCTTTCTCTCCTCTCTCTCTCTCTCTCTCTCGCAGGCGCGCGCGCCGCTCGCAAAATTTCATGTCAATAGATATCCCTTGTCACGTATTGACGTGCACTGAGAGATGATACGGAGGATGTATCGAGAGTGCAAAACCTCAAGATACTGCGGTACTTGTCAAAAAAAGCACATCCTCTCGACACGGTGCGTAAATATATTCACGTTCGCGCGCACGTACGCGTTGTGCGGATGTAATGTAAATTCTCGCAAATATTCGCGTACCCTATATCCGTGGACCCTACTCCTCTTTCCCTTTCTCCCCGATAGGCGAACGTTGGCGGTAATGGAATTTGACATTAGGATCGAAGCCGGAAATGTGCTCTAGCTCTTATACGAAAAGAGCGAATACAGACAGCTAGAAAAAAGGACGAACAACTTTTATTGTTGAATATTGGTGGTCGTGGAAATTTCTCGTCGTGTTCGACATTGACTGCCATAGATAACGTCGTGCACATGCGTGAATTTATACAGAAAAAAGACACAAGATACAAGGCAAAAGCACGATACAACGTTTATTTATGACATTAATCATGTCGATAGAAAGTTTTACTTTGCCTTTATACGGAGTTTTGATAAGAACATTAATAAATCATAATTGAAAAAAATCTTATCAGAATATGATATTGGCATATGTGCTAATTAAGCCCTCCTATCTCGGTGGGAAACGTTGCTTTTTTTGTATTAATTATGGAGAGTACATTAGCATTAATTATAAATATAACATAATTTTTAAATTTTTTAACATATAAACATAAAATAAAAAGGAACATTATATTAGCAGGTATTCATATCTATATATGTAAATTGTTCAAATATCTTTGAATATTAAATCTTTAATAAATAAAAAAACTAATTAAATTATTAAAATTATTATAAATAGTAAAAAGTTATTAAATTATTAAATAAAAAATTACTAAATTATTAATAATAAATTATTAAAATTATAAAAATTAAGTAATTATAAAAATCTGTAAATTACTAAATTAATATTTTTTTAGTAATAAATAAATAATAAATTAATTTAATAAATTAATAAATTAAATTAATATAAATATAAATAATAAATTAATATTTTATTAAATAAATATTTTTTGATCAACAAAATTATGTGCATTCTTTCAATCCTTTTTACATTATTCCTCGAGACGTAATCTTTTTTTAGCATATTTTACATTGTTATACTGACGGAAAGCGAGAGTTGCAAATTTCTTATATATTTTATGCTAATTTATGCGATACAGCAAATCGCCAAAGAATATCCGCCTCGACACCTCGCATGTTCAAACCGATCACTATCAATGCAATATGCGATTAATGAATTAAACTCGTAATTTATGTCACGATCAATTACGAATTACCGAGTCGAATCCGTAATTCGCCTGTTAATTGCATTGTAAATTATAGATTCTTCGTTATAAGCGGGTGTGCAAGCGCGAATATATGCGTAATTAATCAATTAAGTGCTGCCGCTCGCGCGCGTTCGCGCACGCGGAAGATTAGGTGCTCTTGGCAATTCCATTTAGGACTTTGGAGTCATTTGTAACGACCCATTACATGTGTTATATATATGAGCTCTCTGTGACCCTGACATTTTTAGCAAATTGCGATTTGAATATTTCTAATATGCGGCCGTCATCGACTTTGTAAATTGAACTATTACGTTTTTGCAACGGGATTGTCGAAAAGACTCATCGCACTCCGTGGAATACCAACAATACTACTATTGAATGAAAAAAGTTTTAATGAATTCTATATAAATAAACTAAGTAAATTATGATCTTTCTCTTTTCTATTTATTTTAACTTTTTTTTTTTTTAAATTTCTTTCAGTGAGATTTTGTAATGAGAATTTTTAATCTTGAGATTTTTCATAGCTGATTTGTGCTCTCCCTTAGCATATTAAATTCAATCGGGTCTATTATTGTTACTTATTAATTATTACCTTATTATATTTTCAGACCACCCAAATGTTAAGTGTTACTTTGGTCACGGCGGACTTCTCGGCCTTTCAGAAAATGTCTACGTAGGTTTACCGATGATCTTGATGCCGATGTACGGTGATCAGTTCCATAATTCTGCTGCTGTGGAGACCAGAGGAGCTGCGATAGTGATTGAGTACGATGATTTAACTGAACAATCATTGAGACGCGCTTTGGATGAAGTTTTCAACAATACCAAGTACGTTTTCTTTTTGTTTTAATCTTAGAATGAGAAACCTGTTTTCTATCTTTCTTTAATACATTTATATTTCTTTGAAAGAAAATCTCTTTGTGAGATACAAAGAGAGATTCATGTTGTTAAAATCGCGAACCGTTTCATCGCTCGAGTTTTTATCAGAGAAATGGGGAATAAAATCACACGTATTAAATTCATAGTAATCATTTTATTAGGAACAAATCCGAAATCGACTTCTTTTCCAGATGCATCTTGTAGACACGTCGGCAGACTATTTGAAATTTCGCCGATGCATATATACTTTCCGATACAGAGTTATCTATTACAGTAAGCTACTATGCCGCCGATATATCGGTCGCGTTAAAATTTCTCGCTCGCGAGATGTCACGGTAAGGACGATGGTATAGAGATGAAAAAGGATCGCGGCGAAAAAAGGAAAATCGCATAATCTGTCCGGATATTCGCTCCGTTGAATATCTCACAAGCCATCCGGACGCATCGAATATCCGGCAAGTGCATCGTCGTTGTAGCGCGCAGCCGAGGCGCCTCGTTAATCCGTAGCACGGCTCACTGGCGTTTTCCCCCTTCATCCTTTCTCCATCCTTTCCATCAGTTTTCAAGCTCCTCTAGTTCCAGCTCTTTCTTTTTCTCCGTCTGTCTCTTTCATTCTCCGAGAAGGTAGACAGTGTTGTATGAGGATAGAGCCGTTGAGCGGAGCACGGCGTATTCAGCACTCTTGGCATAGCCCTCCAGCAGACAATTTTTTTTCCTCCCTTTCGACACGCCGTCATTCTCTTTGTCGCAAATTCGAAGCACGAATCATAGAAAGAGCGGACGTGTTTCCCGGATGGTTCTCCAATCTCCTCTTAATTCCCTCGTCTTCGTCGATCAACGCGCGAGACCGGGCAAGCGAGCGAGCGAGCACATCTGGCTCGTGTGCGCGTATCCGGCACGGAGAAATCGCATGGGAAATTCCGCGAGCATTAAATGTTTCACGGGGGCATCGAATCAACGGCATGCTGTCGATGACGACGCGGAGACGTGTCGAAATGAAATTTTACATTATTTAAACGTTCTTCCCCTCCTCTCGTACCTATTTCACTCTCTCTTCTAACCAAATACGGTCAACTTGTTAACCGCACGCGTGTTACCAAGCTAACCGCGGACTATAACTACCCTCCACGGTATGTTCACGGGGATGCGTGGAGGCTCGAGGCAAAGTGGTAGACATCCCCTCGGTGGATATCCCTTAAGGCAAAGGAATTGTATCTTTGTTTATTTGACATAACCGGCTTCTTCAGAATTCTTATGACGGCGATGGCGATTTTTTACGTTGTGTGTATGAGGTTTCCTAGAAGGTCTGATTTCAAGCAACGTTCGGATTAAAATTCTGAGAAATTGAAGTTCACTTGTAAATTAACATTTTTATTAATTTTAATATTTCAATTTTAATTATTATACAATTCTAAATTAATTTCGTTTTCCTATATTTTCCTGCGGTAGTAAGAAAAAAAATGCAGTAGTAGTTTTCAATCCGTTTTTGAAGCCTTTCATTGTTACCGCTCGAGTTAACATCGTTTAAAACATGGTATAATTATGGTGCATATATCATAATTATAATATATATGGTTACTTATAATTATAATATATATGGTTACTTATAATTATAATATATATGGTTACTTATAGCTCAAAAGTATTCGCGTTTTGATCTTAATTCAAAAAGAAAGCAAGCATTTTTATGTAATTGTCATTTTCATTTAATGGATATTTTCATGCATTTCACGTTGCTTTATTTCATTTTTATGTCTCACTCAACGTTTCTAAATTTAAACGCGTAATATCCCGCTCGAACGACACACATTCTACTAAATATATTACAATATCCAAAATCGAATGCGGCAAGAAAATTTATGTAATTTTAAATTCTCAATGCCTATGGCTGTATTTTCTACTGTGAAACTTTCATTCGTTGTGTCTATATGCGTGACTTTAATAACGCTGATTAGTATCATCATAATCGCCATAACACTAGTTTCTTTTGAGGCTTCGAGCACGCGTGCGGCTTCTGTTTTTCCTCTTTAAAGCAAAATTTGCATTCGCGGAGTGCGCCGAAGAATGACTGTGTTATAATTATATGTGATGTATGCATCATAATTATACCATGTTTTAACACGTTGAATGCCACGCTAGTTTTACAGGGATTGCCCGTGGCGCCACGATGAATTTTTATTATGCGACACAATTATGTTGAAATATTATCTACAACAGATAAGTTACGATGTATTTTATACTGCATTAATTTCTTCAAACCATTGTAGTAACGATGGTAATAATGAAAAATTGTAAAGTATTGACATTTGTTCAAATTATGTATTTCTACTAATCTTGGCGCGGTCACCGGCGCGGTCACCGGTGGCCCCCACGGCGCTACCGGCAAGTTGAGTGCCGGTCACCGGTGACCCCCATGGCATTCAACGTGTTAAACGATGTTAACTCGAGCGGTAACAATGAAAGGCTTCAAGAACGGGTTGAAAACTACTATATTTTTTTTCTTACTACCGCAGGAAAATATAGGAAAGCTACTGTCGCCAAATACATTCGTACATCGAAGACGACTATCAAACTCGCTTGACATTTCCAATTTAATAGAAATCTATCGGCTGCACGCAGGTATTGCAATGCGTTAAAGAGGGAGAGGTAATCTAAGTCTTAAATCAAGAGACACGGTAGTATCCCGCACCAAGTTCACGCATAGCGTAAGACGGACCGTGCATCTTTACGCGAGACCAAAAGTTGAGACGAGCCGAGATTATCAAAGCTCAATAACGGCTGAGCCAAGTTGATAATAAGCTCAATCGATAGCGCATACCCAAATTATATCATAAAAATATGTTTATTTTTACTGTACGTATGAAAAAAGTTGTTGTAATGTAAAGTGTAAAAATCAAAAAAATCTATCTTATGTATGTACGTATGTACAGTTTCGAATTTTAGACGCTAGGTGCGCTAGCGTCATTGATTGACAGCAGTGCTTACAAGGGTGCGTTCCGATATTCACTGCGAGTGCTGCTAGTATATTTAATAATAAAAGATATTAGGGCTGCGTTCGGGCAGACGCTATTAGCGCTGAAAATCTATAGTACACGTTACGTGCATTACAGATTTTCAACGCTAATAGCGTCTGCCCGAACGCAGCCTAGGTTTTGGAAGACTTTGTATCACTAAGCTTAGACATAAGCTTCAGGATTAAGTACATGTTAATAAATGTTCAGTTTTATTAGTATATCGAGGTTATCTCTCCTTTTTGTTATCTTTCGTTAGTCAAAATCAACCTATGTATATGATCTTTTACTCGTATACATACAAATATATATGCTTATTTCGTGTAATAGTAGTGTGCCTCATTTTATTTTGATTAACTAACGAAAGATAACAAGGAAAGATAACCTCGATATGATCTTTTACTCGTATGTACATACAAATATATATACCTGTTTCGTGTAATAGTAGTATGACCGGTATATATAGTCGAGTCTTATATTTAAGATCGTTTTAAGTACACTCTCAAGATGTCATAAGCCAATCACAGAGCCATATTAGCGTCTTAAGACAATCTTAAAATAAGAACGAACTATGAATACCTATCTTTCATTTTATTTTTTTTTACTCGATGCTGTTGCATTTACAATTGAATAATATAGGCTAAAATAACTGAAGATATAGTCAGCAGCAATAATTTTTTAATTATTGAACGATACAAGAAGTACAACAATAATTGAAGTACAATAATTAAAATTGAATGTAGCACAGTAAAGTAATGCGTGGTCTACAATGAGCAATAGCAGCAGTGGATGAGGCTGTAAGAGTAAGAAATTGACTAATCACAGTTGAATGTAAAACCTCTTTAGCAAAATCTAATTAATTTATATATTATTAAAAAAAAGAAATGATATCTATCCAAAATTATCTTTTTTAAAAAAAAGGTAAAAAAAAGGTGCCAAGTACACACTCTTTTCAAAATCAAAACAGAACAATAATTTTATCTTTCAAAAAAGCTGTCGAATATCTACAAAAAAAATGATATTAAGAAATAGCGCCAAGTGAAACTTAAGAAAAGACTATAAATACAATATATTAAAAAAATAAATACATAAAAATATAAACTATTAAAAAAATTAAAATATTTAATCAAAAAATAACAAATTGAATCAAAATAAAAAATGTATTAAAAAATACAAAAAAACTTGGCATTGCTATACCTTAAAATACTAGCAGCATTTTGTTATTTTTTGATTAAATATTTTAATTTTTTTAATAGTTTATATTTTTATGTATTTATTTTTTTAATATATTGTATTTATATCCTTTCTTAAATGCCACTTGGCGTTATTTCTTAATATCATTTTTTTTTTTGTAGAAAGTATATATACGACCACTTTTTTGAAAGGTAAAATTATTATACTGTTTTAATTTTGAAAAGAGCGTGTACTTGGCGCCTTTTTTTAATCTTTTTTTTTAAAAAGGTAATGTTTGATAGATTGAACTTAACGGAAATTTTGCTCTAATAAAAACTTAAGTGTAATTGTACTGATTGATGAAGCGAGGGTCGAAAGTTATTCGCAGCCTTGTGTTGGAAACATCCATTTTGTTCGAGACTCCGCTGTGTGATTAAGTATGAGGAGATCCAGGTTGCGCATATGCATGTATTACGTCTATCTATCAATCGCGCAGGACAGATATTAAGAGCGAAGTAATTGCAGAAAATTACGGAACTAATAAGCGTGACTTATCCGTACGATTTCCGGTATCTTGGTTCGCCAGTGGCATTGTTTTTCACGATACGATTACCGTAAAATCATTATGAAATACGGCACGCTTAATTTAGTGAAACGAGGCGACACTGATGCGCATTATCGTGCAAAAATTTGCGAGTTATTAATTGTCACGGAAATGTCCAGTAACCACGAGTTTATAAGGAAATTACTTCCTTTCATCCTCTCGTAAATCCGTTTATACAGAAGTTAATCATCTCCCTTTTTCATTAACGATCGTCAACTAATTTCATTATACCAGACAAATGTATCGGGATTACAAACTTCCTTATCGTAACTTAATATGTGTTATTAAACGAAGCCACGATAACACATTTATAAAAGCCACTGTTGCACGTACAATTTATAAATAAAATGTGCGAGCATTTAACAATTACTATCGCAATAATAAAGCGCGTCTAATGCGCCGCATATCGACAGGAACAGATACGCAAATCATTTTTGTCGTGCGACACCAAATCGACGACACATATCCGCATGCACGCGCGAGTAATCCAGCCGAGCGCGATAAAGCCGGCGTAATAAATCAGAGCGGATATGAAACTGTTGCGCCCGACTGCTCGTTTTCGCGTCGTACGACACTACCTTAACGTCAGTGTAATCACGATGTCGCCGAATTTACGAGCCAGCGCCTTGGACCTCTAGGTAAGGATCCGTTAAAGTTGAGACAATATACGTGCGATTCCAGTTTCATTATAATACCATTCGCAGACATAAATTTATTTACGTTCTCTCTCTCTCTCTCTCTCTCTCTATCTATCTATCTATCAATCTATCTATCTATCTATCTATCTATCTATTTATCTAGTGCGTTCAGTCTCAGGAAGATGAGTAACCTCTAAGTTATCCTATAAGTTAATCTTTCGCTTCTTGTATCTCTTCGTTTGGATTTCTTATATAAGATAAAAAATAAGATTTAAAAAAAATATATCCCGTGAAGAAACGATAATACGAAATAAATATGAGAAAAATGTAAAAGAAGTATTAATTAGAATGGTAAATTTGTTAACATAATTATATTTAAAAATTAGATTTAATTTTACAAAATTGTATTTAGTTGGCTATCTCGAATCCAATATTTTTTAATTTAGCAAATGTTTTCATCACCAAGACTTAATTACGTAATTGTAGCTGAAAATTTTTTCCCGTACAAATTATCTCTTTCTCATTCAATTGTTATGAAAACAATTTAATCTCGTTTTTACCAAAGAATATGATATTTACAATTCAAAATAGAATAATATGGATTGCTTTTCTAATAATATACATAGATTGACATATGGATTGCTTCATGTAGCGATTCTAACCGGATATGCGTTTCAATGTTCCACATGCCGACAATACGAATATGATTACTGAAATGGATCAGATGTGGCATTGTACGCACTATGGCGAGTTTGCATTGTTTTAGAAAATACAGTGTGATTATCCGAATGCGATATTATATGAGCGGAGAGAATACCGAATTATTGGACAGTTGAAAGCGCTGCTAACATCATTTCGCCGATGATGATGTACGGGTCATACGACTCCATAACGCGTTAATTACTTCATGTTGCGGATTTATGAGTACAGAGCGACTGAAACTGCGATATGCAGTTAAAACCGCCTTTCTATGTGTGTGTAAACCACTTTTGTTTGTCTTTTTCTACCGCCAATTAAAATGTTAGTGTTCATTTTAATAAATCCAATAAATTGATCAATCCGGTGTATAGAGAAATAGCCTGGAAATAAATTTAATTTGAATACATCACTGTATTTTTAAATAAGATTTAAATTTATATAAATGAATGCGTCAGATGAATAAGTTGAACAAAGACGATACATTCTTGTTTTATAATGCTTAAATCATACTGTAAAATACAATGAAATAAATACAAGGGACGATATGAGTAAATGAAAATATAGATTGTCTCGTGAAAAGCCGAGATTGATTTTAACATTACAATTTAGCGTTACAATGATGTTCGCTTCGCATGGCGGCTAAAATAATAGAGCGCGTGCAGTCTCTATAATGAAAGGAATTAATTAACGGTAGAATGTTCAGCAAAAAGCAAATTTGATGGGAGAGCGTAATTCTCGGATTGAAATATTTACATTTTCCGCCAACTTACAAAATAGTACGTCAAATCGATGTAATAATGAGTAGAGTAAATTGACAAAGAACAATTTTCTTTCAATTTGTTTAAATGTGCAGACAATTTGTGTGAGGGAGGTCGAGGTTAATTAGACTTGCGATAGAAATCGTAACATTCACGATGTTACGGTTTCGATAGGTGCTCAGAATTTATCGCAGAATAATTTAGATCTTTTAAAAAATTGAAATCTTTTTGAAATTGAAAAATTTTTATGCAAAGACGCATTAATTTTTTTATATGTGTATATAAAAGTTTACCGGAAAAAGATCCGCAGAAAAAATAAAATTCACGTGAAAAGTATATTCTGTGATACTCGTATCGAAGTTCGTCACCATTAGACATTTAAAAGAATTCTCTTAAGTTTCAGAAATAAAAATGGAGTAGATATTATCAGTAGATAAGAATTGTAAATTGCAGCGCGCAGGGACTCATTCTGCAAAAATAAATTAACGATATCAAGTGTATCCAATTATTTCGTCTAGCCATCCTCTTGGCTATTGGGTTGTTACGCGACGCCGCACTTTCTCGTTTTCCGCGGAGTGGTTCTCCTCTTTTTTTCCCCTCAAGCTTCTTCGTCCACCTTCGTCGACTATTACATCCCTTACGAGCGAGCAGGTGCGCCGAAGTACTCGTAGGACCCGCACAGTTCTCGTTTCTGCCTTAAAGTAAAAAATCCCCTTTTCTTTCCTTCTCTTTTTCTTTCTGTCTCTTTCTCTCTCTCTCTCTCTCACTCTCTCATTCTCTCGCTCGCTCGCTTCCGCAAAGAATAAGAGTCCCTAGCACATTTTGCCTTTCGAATAAATCCACCCGGAAAAACAACTGTGGGTGAGCAGCGATAGAAATGTGACAGAAGGCGGCGAGAAATAATAGGGAGAAAAAAGGGGATAGGGAATCGTCGAAAGTGAAGCTAGTCGAAAGGGTTACTCGCTTGCAGGAAAAAGTAGAAACGGGAACAACATGACAATAAAATAGACAAGGTGAGGCCGGTATTAGGAGAAATGGAGCGCGGGAGAAATATCTGAGAGGGAGAAAAGGGGCCATGTAGGGTGAAGAGGGGGAGTCAGAGATGTCGAGCTAAGTCGACGACGGAACCGCACTACGTTATCCCTCAGCCGTAACCGAAGAAGAACCGCAGAGAGAACGCAGAGAATCTGAGGAATAGGAGGGAAGATGGACACAGGAGAAAGGAAAGGGTACAGAAGCAAGAAGGGGGTGACGTGATGCCTTACCTCCTTACAAACTGCCGAAACTTTAACTACCACCGTTCTTACGTGCCAGCTTGAGCCTGTAACTACATACTACCTCCTCAGGTTTTGCGGTGTGCGTACGCGTGTCCACATTCTGTACGTGCGTGCGTGTTAGATTAGATGAACGAGCTTGATGTACGTGTATGAGGGTGAACACGCTCGCGTGCGCGCGCGCCACCCGGTACAGTGCGCTTAAGTAACGCCTGCGAGTTATCGCGCGAGCACTACCCTCATGAATGGAGGTAGTTTGAAGTCGAATTTGATTATGGGTCCAAAGTACTTTCGTACTTTGTGGTAGAAGCAGAAGTAGGGAGAGAATGGTGGGAGAGAGCGAGAAGAACGTGAGAGTGACGCTAACGCATTGATCTGGTATCTCGCGATACTTATCTTCGTTCAACCTTCTAGTTATCACAACGTTATAGTTGTGCTGGGTTATCTTAGATAAGTCGCGTCAAAAAATTAGTTTTTCCCAATGACGAATTATGAGTCAAGAAGAGTCTAAGAGATAAAAATTGTTGCGATTTTACACCATCTCTTGTCTAGAATTGAATAAAACAGCGCACGGATTATTGCTCTAATTTAACGGAGAGTTAGGCTAAATCTGAAATTCAAATAAGATTCAAAAAGGAGAAAGTTTCAAAAAGTTCCGATTGTTTGGAAATTTGGTAGATCTTGCTAGTCTTTCTGAAATAAAGAAAAATCCAAGAAGAATTTAGTCGATTTTGTCTTTGATCGTTCTCTAATTTAGTATATAAGCTTTTCTTTGAGAGTAGCGCGTTTCCAAAAAGATTCTTGATGAATCTAATGTTAACTTGACTTGATTTACATCAATCGTTTCTTAATTTTAATATTATATTTAGCTTTTTTTAAAAAAAAGGTTTGTTATCTGCACAAGACCATTGTAAAAAATTTACGCAAAACTTAATCTTAAAACGATAATAACGATTGTAACCATAGTCGGCAGATTTTGGCAAAAATAGTATGTTTATTGATCATTTATAACAAGTTTGCATAAATGTTGAGTGAGTAAATGTTTCACTTGAGCTTTAAAATATTTTTATTGAATTGCTTATTTAAAATGAAAATTTAATCATGAAATTGTTTAGAAAATTGTTTATGAAATGTTCACAACTAATGAAGTGTTTAAGTGACGTTTAATGACATAGTCTCAAATGTTTTTATTATAGTAAGGGTTTGTAAAATGTTATCGTCAGTAGAGGATTCGCCAAGTATTTGCAACATACTTCCAAACAGAATAATCATCGATAAAACTTTTCAATAAATAAATATAAATTCAATCTCTCACTAACAATTTTCACCAGGGAGAATTTTAGTGATATCTACAATTTATACTAGTTTTGTTAACTACTTTAATCTTTATGTTATAAAAACTTTTTTTAAATTGTTGATAAATAAGAAGAGGAACCTAACCTAACCTAACCAAGTTTTATAACAATCAAAAGCGAGTTGACTTTTCGTAGAAAAAAATAATGAGTTTTCTTCAAGATTTGTCGCGATATTTCAAAGAGAATTTTTCGCAACTTTACAATGTCATTTATATTCAAGATCATTCAAAGCTGTCATTTGACAAACTAGCTTGTGAAATCGCAAATCTTCTTCACAAATTCAGAATCGTATATTGCGACGTAATTATATACATCTATTAGCGTTATATTAGCGAATAGTTCAAGTTTGTCCAAGTTGACTTGCAATCACACGCAGTGATCTTCGGGGATTGAATGGCCACTTTGTGTCCTCCGTATTTGTCGCTCAGGGCTAGGGAAACTGGGGGAATAGGAGGCAAAGAGCAAAGAAATACCTTGAAGTTATACAGCGCTGATATAAGTCATGGCCCTTTCGAGAAGTCGTAAACTGTACTCGAGACTCTATTACTGTAATACGGTCTGAAGATAATGCTGATTATATTTATCACTTGCGGAACCGCGCGGACGAGAGAGTTTCGTAGTAATATTGTAGTTTGGTATTTGCCTTTTGATCAATCTAAAATTTTCGCGCCGCATGAAAAGCATCTTTAATGAATAGTGATAACATCCAGATATATAATCCCTTTAAATGTAATTGATATTAGATGTAGCTAACGCAGTTTACAAATATTAAATTAATATCGTTAAAATATATTTTAAATTATATTTTATTTTTAAATAAATATTTTAAAATTATATTTTGAATAGATCATTTTTAGATTTTATAATTACACAGAAAGGATGGTTTTACAGAAATAAAAATTTAAGTAGATATAGATTTGAAAAAAATTTTGTTTAGATCAAAATAATTGTGTAGGATTCTCAAAAAAATTATGTAGGACTCTCAAATTAGTTGCTAAAATATTATAACTTTTTGCAGCATTGTCATCAATGTTTAAATTCTACATATAATTATTTTACTGGTCTAATAAAATTATTCTCAGATCTGTATCTAAATTTTTAAATACTTCAGCAAAATTGTTTTTTTCCGTGAATTTTGAACATCGAATTTTGCTTATATATCATTAAAAAATACTTTCAAAATTTCTTTACTTGAAACATTTTAAATTTTGATATTTTTGATGTTTTTTTCAATAAGTAATTTTCTGAAAATATGTTTTTTAAAAGAAAAATAGATGATTGGACATCGAGAAGTTAGAAATGCTTGCTCGTGTTTCATGTACATAAATCACATACGCGCGATACAAATCACCTGTTTACGCGCGTGACGCAATCGTTTCTGAACACGAAAACGCGCGCGTTAAAATCTAGCTTATTCAGTTTTATATTTGATCAAAATATCGAGAATATTGAAAATTGCTTATAATAATGATAAACATTAATCCTAGTGTTATTAGTATTGTAAGAAACATTTAAATAGAAAAATTATCATATATTCAATATTATAAGATTAATTTCACATAACTCAGAGAAATATGATATATCAATGCTGCTTCATACTCAGGCCTATCCAAAACTTCATGAGCTGAACGCTTCTATCTTTCCATCACATTGAGCAAAAACAAAAAAAGAGAGAAAACAAAAAGAATAGATATCAAAGCCCAGTGATTGGCTGCTTTTTTTGTTACTCACTCAATAAGAGATGGAGAAAGTGAAAGCGGTTTAGTTTATAAGCGAAGTTTTGGATAGATCTGCTCCAACATACAAAGATGATATTATTTATTGATATTATTAAAAAATAAGTCATGTATTATTACGCTATTCAAACAGTATCGTTCATAAGAATCGAGAGAGATCGAAAGTTGAAGCGCACGTATTGCGTCGATATTGCCGATACCTTAGTACTGAAAGCGACTTTACTTATTAGATCGAGGTAGCGCTCGTAAGCACCAAGCGATAATTAAGGCGGCGCGCAGAGAACGGGAGAAAGGAGAAAGAGAGTGAGCGCTTTTGAATCGCTCGATTATTTTATATTATTCATGCATATTGTTGCAACGTTGTTGCATGCGACAATTGGAGCGACTCACGCGACGTGCTTGCAACACAGGCGTATTTAATCCTTTCGCTACGGCGGTCCGCTCCGCCGGAACATCGTCATTGAACGGGACCCCGCGTCAAAAATGTAACATTATATATGTTTTTGGCGTTTAAAATTACATTTTATGTGAACAACGCCATCTTGACATGTTTTTGGAAGGAAAGGGACTTTTTCTTAAAACAAGATAATTATAATTTGAGAAGAATAAAACCTCAATCGTTTTATTAAAATGTAAAAAAAAATTAGAATAGTTTTAAGAAATAAGAGTACTTTTAGAAAGCAGGCGGACATACCAGTACAAAAATCCTTCAAACTTCTCTTTTCCAAAGTTCGTAATATTATTAACTAATTATTGCTCTATGATGTTTAAAACTGATTCGAAAAACAAAAGACGAATAACAAATATGAATATTCAAATCGTATGGTTTATTTCTTCTTTCATATAATTTGCGCGGCGCTTAAGAGGCGCTACTATTTACAAATTAGTTTACAAATACCGGTTATGAACCGGCGTTAGTCTGTACGGGTTGCCTCGTAGATGCCGACTATAGCTGGCGTTCAGCTATATGAATTGTTTCGTGGATGTCGACTATAACCGGCATTAGGAGCGAAAGGATTAACGGCAGAGAGAGAGAGAGAGAGAGAGAGAGAGAGAGAGAGAAGGAGCGAGATAGAGAGAAAAAGGGAAGGGCGAGCATTACGAAGGCTTAACACAGACGCGTGTATATTCTGCACACCGTGAAACATGCTACAACGAAGGCGGGTTGTCAGGAGAGGGGGGGGGGGAGAGAGAGAGAGAGAGAGAGAGCATTCCGTACTGCTCATTACTTCACTTGTAATGGCCAGGACTGAATTCTTCGTTCTTGTGTCTGAATCACCATCGTAATCCTCCTTTGAGCGATATTCTTTTTTTTGTAATAGCATCGATAAAGTCGAGACGATGCGTTCCTAACAAATGTCAGAGAAATGTCGCGTGTTGATAAACGACGCGTGTAAATAACACGTCACAAAAATGAAGTTCGCATGTCACAATTATACAACTTTGATCAATACATTTAGTAATTATCCACTATTACAATTTTATTAAAATACATGTAATATTGTTGAAGATTATATTGCTAGTTGGGTTTTGTTCAATTCGTAGTTGATCAATGTTTGATCATTACGATAGTTATATCACTAATTTTTTTTTCTATTATTCTAAATAATTTCCTTGTTAAGATTGCTAATTTAAACACTCATTAAAATTTTGCAATTGCGTACGTGGTGCGTCTTACAACAAAACTGGAAATTATTGTGTATGACATCTATATTTGTCAAATGTACAGACGTGCTATCCCGAGACATCCAGATTAACGCAGTTAACATATTGATCGCCTTTTTTATCGTATTCATTATTTAAGTCTGATGATAAAACTCGATCAGGGACATTGTGCACGTAAGAACGAATCCGCATGTGGCCGATTTAATAACGACGATCGCAGACACATCCAGTAACAATCTCGCGTTACTAATTCCGTACTGCATCGTTAGTTCGGTGTCCTCCATTATTTCACGCGATATGTTTATTTTTGCTGACCGTCGATTTGTATTCACGTCTGTTTCGCGAATTTGTTGGAATATCGAATGCTCACTCGATCGTGTGTATTCGTAATTATATCGGTCCGCTAGCGGTAGGGGCGAAGAGGAAACATTAGCGATGCGACATTGCATTGTTTAAATAATTTTATGTTACAAGTACATGCTATTCCAATGCGCGCAACAATAGGTACATACACAGATGCAACTTCGGCGCGATGCGAAATTTCCTGTACGGCGGACACCTGCGTCTCGTGTACTTTGTTATTTAATCCTAAATGCATTTCGTTATTGTTGCGAGTTAAATATTGTTTAATCGTCCACCTTTAAATTTGACAAATCATTTATCAGGCATAAACCTAAAATTATGTTAAAAAGAATAATATAAAATGAGATATATTGAGCGGCTGATCAATTGAGCCTTAAAGAAAGGCTTTAAAAGCTCAAAACATCATTTTTTATTTTTTTCAAATGTTTTGTGGCCTTAAATTCTTTGACCGATTTGTCGAACTTTGTCAAGCATAAATTTTACTACCGTTTTCTCATATTGAAATTTGCATTTTATTTCAAAATTTGTTTAAAGAATAATAGAGGCTTCTGTGGCCCGAATTGATTACGTAGCCAATGCTTTCTTTCCAGTTAAGAGTTAAAATTCTGAAGCATGCAGAATAAATTTTAGAAGAAAGTAAAAAATGTGTTGGCATGAATAGGAATGTGATAAAGATCTTTGTCTACTAAAATTGCGAATATATCTATTTATATTATACAAAATCTCTTTACCGTTTGATCGAAAGAAACACTCAAAAATATTTTATAACATTTTTTTTTAAACGTTCTACGTAATTCTGTATTTTTTATTTAAATAAATTCGTTTGGTCCTTTTATTGTGCTGAACAAAGTTTTCATAGGCGACACGCATTCAGTTGACAGAAATTCATATGCCACGTCGTCGTCCTTTCACATTTGCAAATTGCGTTACACATCGTGTATACGCGTTCGTGCGCATCCGAGTCTCGCGATAATTAATTCTTTCCTTCGCATGAAAGGTCGGGGCAATGACGGTGACAGCAGTGGTGCTGCTTCGTATGTAAAACCAGGCGGAGTTTCAAACCGCGAGAGAAGCGCGCGTTATGCATGGAACATCAAGGATCTTTTCTATAGCGATGGCTGGTGCATGCAAAATCGCTATTTTTTTCTCGTTTTTTATTTTTAGGACACCATAGAAATTTTATTACACACGTGACAAATAATATCCCATAAAAGTACGAGCCACCGTGCACGCAATACCGTCGGGATGCGCGTTTAGGGTACCCCGACAAATTCGTGACACGCATCGAAAAATTCAGCTGTACCGAGATTCGTCGAATTCTTCCTTTTACGCGTGCACCGGCGCACACGCACACGCACACGCACACGCACACGCACACGCACACGCACACGCACACGCACACGCACACGCACACGCACACGCACACGCACATGCACGCACGCACGCACGTACGCACAAAACTTGACTTTATTCCATTCTGACCTTATTCTAAACAATAAAGCATTTGCGCAAAAGAGTCTGATGGCGCATAGCCTCTGCTTTTATCAATATTTCTAGTTAATGATAAATTTTCTGTAAAATATCCGTATCTGATATTTAATCAATCATCTATTTTTTAGCTGCCGTAATATAAATTAATAAAGAAAATGATGGAAAATAACTATTTGTGAAATTTAATTGATGATAAATGACTGATACATAACAAATTACATAATTAAATTTTTTTTACTCAAATTTTCTGATTACATAAGTGATTGAAAAAGTAGAAAATAATTATTCTAATTTATGTATTCTATTATGTATTCTAATAAAAATTGGAAGAAAAGACTCGGCAGAAAATTTGTCATTCGAAATCTGTTATACGATTTTAAAACACATTAATATTATATTATATATATTATATATATTTTTAATAATATTTTAATTATAATATTTAATAATATTATATATATTTTTCTTATTATATTAGTTTTATTAAAAGAGACTTTTATATACAAATATAAAATTATTGATTTATATACAAATATAAAATTATTGATAATCTTTCAAGAACGTTTGGGGGTTTGGAAAAATCGGAAGTAACAGTTTGTCTAGCTTTCCGGTGTAATTGCGATCGTTTGTATGGCGATCGCCCGGAGTTTGCAGACGAAATGCTTTGCAAAGTTTGTGGCGTGCGACGTACAGAGCGCACGCTCTTGCAAATAATAGCGCACTCGCGGTTGTTTAACGGACATTGTGCAGCGTAATTGCCTGATCGAAATGATTTCGCACGGTCTCCCCTGACGAAATTTCATACGGCTGCTACGGCCGTAACCCCGTTATTACCGTGTCGAACGCGGATATCGAACAAGCTACACATTGTCGGTAGCATCCCTTCTTCTCTCTCTTTCTCTCTCTCTCTCTCTCTCTCTCTCTCTCTCTCTCTNTCTCTCTCTCTCTCTCTCTCTCTCTCTCTCTCTCTCTTTCTCTCTTCCTCATCCTCTCTCTTCCTCATCCTCTCTCTTCCTTTCTCTAAAATTGTACCGGTAACGTTGGACGAATGTGTTCGTGTGAGTTACATCCAGCGGCGTTTTAACTGATTTACGATCTCTCAGTCATTAAAGTACACTGTATTAAAATATAGATCTTTATCATGCTAATCAACACAAATATTTAAATTAACGTTTATCTTTTTTTACAGAAATATGCATTATTATTTTTAATACTAATATTATTATTAAATTATTTATTTAAGCATTCTGGTTTAAAATTTGTTTATAAGGACGAGATAATATAATTTAAAAAAATTTCTATTAAAAAGCTGAAGCAAATAAATGTAGAGATACATACGTACTTGTAGTCAAAAACGTGCGATATAACGTGCAATACGATTTGCTGTCAAATATATTCGCCCTATTCGCACAAGCAGCTTCTAAAAGCATTCATTTTTCCTTTGTGCAGAAATTTGCTTCCTTCCTTTATTTTGGCGAAAAGATCACGCGGATTTTATCTTCGGAAGAATATTCATCCTCCATTTCTTTTTCTTTTTTTTTCTTTTTTTTTTTCTCAATCCTCTGCCGAAAGATTGTGCGGGTTTCATTCTCCAAAGGCGTATTCATTTCCGCTCTATATCGGGACTCGCGTTCTTCGCTTTTCGCTTCTTGCCGCGTCTTTGATAAAAGATTAGGCGGGTTTGATCCACGAGCAGAGAGAAAGGGGGAGGGGGGAGAGAGAGAAAGAGAGAGAAAGATGGAGGAGGAAGAAAAGGAGATGGATGTTAACTCTTCAAGATCTAAAATCAATAATAGATTTAAAAATGAATTTTCATTATGCGCATTGCATAATAAATGTATTTAAGATGTATTTTTAATTTTTGTATAATTCTAAACATAGTAAATACATATTTCTCAAATTATTTTTCAATAATTTTTTATTATGTTATTAAATTATGTTATAATTAAATTGTTTTTATATATTCTTAATAATGAATTCTCTTGGCGGATAACTTATGGAAACTTAAGTCTCATTAGCTTCTATACAGATTCGCCTCTGAATTATTATAACAGGCGTATGCGCGTCGTGCGAAGAGAACTGCGCGAGCTGCGAGAGATTAGGTTCATTTTACTTGTGGATTTATCCGTTCGATTACGTGCGAGAGCGAAATTGCGCTATCTAACTCGGCATCGAAATGGTGAATACGTTCGCGTGATTACCGTGTTACGAGCAGATTAATACGAAGATGCGACCAACGATAGAGCTCGTGCATGGATAGAAAAACGTTACGAGCCAAATTTCGTGATTTCGGTGCGGGTTACAGATTATTAGCGCTACACAAATTGCGCGAGTATTTGAGAAATAATTTGTACCAAGGGATTCCGACTGCCGGAATGGAAAATAATGAAATAGAAAATAATTGATGTAATTTATTAATTATTATTTATTAATTTATTAATTTATTAATTTATTAATATAGTAATTTATTAATATAGGCTCAAATTCTTAAATTTTAATGAATTCATCACACTTTTTATATAACGTAAAAAAAACTTTATTTTTCATTTTGCAATTTTTTGCATAATTTTTACTTCTAATTTTAAATATAAATAATTAAAAAAAAAGAGATAAAATAATAAGAAATGTTATATGTTATAATTAATCGAGATAGTATCACTCTGTGTATGTGTGTGTGCGCGCGCGCGCACATATAATTATGAAATTAAATGAATTGAGAGAGTTACAATAATATGTAGAAAATATATACATAAATGAACTTATTATTATGTCTATATAAATATAAATATTATTTCCACAGTAAAGGCAGTATTAATTTTTTATGCATATATTATCAGTGCGTCGTAACTTCTGGAAAATGCTGGTTCGATACGCTCATCCGGTATTGAATCTATAAAGTTTGATGCATTTCTCTCTTTGGAAGCGAAATCCGCGCGACTTTCTCAAGATGACGTCGGTCGTTTAAACGCGCAGAGGCACGGAAGGAACGTCTCTGCGAGAGACGTTATAAGATATATATTTTCGGATTTTGATCTCGTCCCACATAACACCGAGAGGACTGTCGCGCGCCACCCCCCCCAAGACGAAATTTTCCACAGTTCGCTCCCTCGGTCGCATTACCCGAGCGACTTATCGAGTTACAAAGACGTATATCGCCGGGAAGCGATTGGATTTTCTCGACCGCCGTCTAGCACCCAAAGGAGAAAGCTCCGGGGAATGAGATTGGTTTTATGTGTGTGTGTGTGTGTGTGTGTGTGTGTGTGTGTGTGTGTGTGTGTGTGTGTG
>JANQDE010000252.1:118334-153131 GCA_037157785.1 Cephalotes varians
TATATATATATATATACACATATATATATACACACATTATAATTTACATTTTTAAATAACAATGTGTAACATTTAATTTAATAAGACAACTCGTCATACTAAAATGTACCTCTAATCACCAGAACATTGATGATAAAATAGTGAAATTGGTAATACAAACTACAAATTTCATTCCAAATCTTGGGGAAATTGACATTTTTTATTATATAGATCTCCTGTACAAATTGTGGGATGGATAGATAGTTTAGTATATATTTATGTAATTATATAAATATAATTAAATACTTCACATAATAATATTCCATAGAGTTATTTTCCACTTTGCAACTTATGAAGACGAAGACGCATTATGAAGACGAACGCATAAAACGCGTGTGCAGTTGCATGTATTACGAGAACTAACGTGAATGCACATCAATCGGGAATCGTGCCGTTAGCGCGATATTGTAATCGCGGATTTGAGCATTGTTTGCATCAGCTGCAAGCATAACGTATTGGTCTTTTCTATTTTTGGTCTACCAATTAGTGGCGCACCGCCGCCGGTCATGCGCAAATGAATTTCCGTGAGCGTTTCGCGAGAGCGCACAGTGAGTAATATCAATGCGCGAGCGGATGTCGAGACAAAAATATAGTCAGTTTATCGTTTGATTTATCCCCCCCGATTTATCGGTTTAATCTCACCAAATATGATTTTGAGTTATTTTTATATGCTGGAAGGAAATCAGTATACGTAGGGAAGAAGAGGAGAAATTTATTTTCTGCTTTTTTTTTGGAAAATTATAAACGTTTTATATTCAAACTCTTTCGTATAAATTTTTGTATTTAACTGCATTCTAAAAATTTAACTTGTATGAAAACTAAATACTTGAATCGAGAATGAAACCTTGTCCTTTATTCTCGAAATCTAGTAACTTGGAAAGCAATTCTAAATTTTAATTTAAAAAAATTCAATTTTAAACCTATTCAATTGATTAGAAAGTTGAATACTTTGAGATACTGCTATGCCGCTTGCGATGAAAGAATATATTATATTCTTTGTGAGTGCATACATGTTTTCTCGCTTAATAAATTTAACGATTTGTCTCAAGAATGAAAAATTCTTCATCACATAAATTATTGTAAAAAATTTATTTTTCATCTTTGCTTTCTTGAATAATTTTTATTCTTGCTGTTATATCTAGATTTTGTAGACCGCATTGGTATTTAAAAGAGCAGGAAGTTATGATTGATTTTGGATACACTTGTTTCTATGTTTGTTTTCAGCCGCAGAGAGATCAAATTTCACCGTACAAATCACTTCGAAACCATTTGCCAATTTTTCGATTCATCGAAAAATTTGTTTCTAGTTATACGATCGGTGAATCTTCAAGCGTTAAAAAAAAAATTAGAAAAAATTATAAAACGGAATATGCAGTGTGGTTGATTTCCTTCCGGAAACCGGAGAACTGATACCGCTCCGAATCAAGCTCGTCGGATCGCTCGGGAACATATTTCCGGCGGAAATCGGAGATCGATCATTCGGTCGGCTTGTTTTTCGCCATTTTCGTCGGCAGCTGTTTACGGTTCGCGCGCGCTGATTGCGAGAATGAACGATGTCATTCCACGGCCGCGGCACGACGGCATTGTAGTAATGTCGTGTACACGCCAAAAAGTAATTTCGTAATACGATCCGTCGGGCGGGGGACTGCCCGGCGATACACAGCGCGTACGCGATGAAATTGTTATCGGCCGGAAGTACATCTGACATTTGGCACCGTTACGACTATTATTTAACGCATGGTACGGAATTCTGCGTCAACTGCGCGCGCGGCCTGCGAATGATAAATATAATTAACGCGCGTATTCGGGAGGCCCACTCGTATAGCCGCCATGCGAGAACGCGTTGTGTTACAATTATAATTCTCCGTGTACGGTCGTTAACCCCGTGATGCAGAGGTGCTCGCAGAATTCGCGAATACTAACGGCTAAATCAAAAGGGATTCGGTACAAATTTATCCCGCATTGTGATGCTATTTAAAAAAGTAACTAGAAAACTGAGGATTTTCATAAATCTGTCTTTGAAAATATAAATGAGAGAACAGAAACTTTATTTTCTATCTAATTTCAAGGGGATTTTTATTCAAATCGACGTAGAACTTTAGAGCCAAGAGTACAGGGAAAATCGTTCAATGCATCGCACTTCTTGCTCGTCATTCCCTTTCTAATTCGTTATGTTTACGTTTAATATTCATCGGAGGCTACATCTTGGATGTGACGCGCTAGTAAGCATAATGCATTGCCGACTAGAAAAGTAAGTTGTAACTCGCTGACGGTCGGTCCGTGCGCGAAGTATGAAAATACGTGAGACTTATGAGACTTCGCAGTGTCCCGAACTTTCTATTACGTCAATTCAGGAGTTGCAGGAAAAACTATTTTCAAAACTTTGTCCACCGGAGGATGGAAACTTCGTCCGCCTTTCGTCTGCCGTAATAGCGAGTCACGCGTCCGATGCATAAGGGGACGAATTTGTCACGTGGTGTACGGCTAACATACCGATAAAAGTTGACACTTTTGTATGATAAAATATGACATTTTCATCATTGGATATGTGACTTGAAAGTAGGGATGCGACCTGCAGTTGGATAAAGACTAAATTATTAAAATTAAAACTACTCTCGCATATTTCTTTATTTAAAAATTTATTCGTCGATCTGCTCTAAAAGTAACGCAATAAAAAGTTCAGTTGTCTGTCTTGCGATTTTTGGATTCTCGATGTCGAACGAAGAATCTTCGATCCTGAGAAAGGTTTTAAATGGTTTGGCAAAGTGCAAGATGCATATTCCGAATGCACGTGAGCGTAGATCTCGTCTAAAAGTGATGAATAAAATGGTGGAATAAGGGCTTCTCCGTGATAGCGTCGCAAGTCGGAAAAGTAAGTTCGCGCGACGCGTCGCGGCGGACGACCGCGATCTGAGAGAGATATCGTTGAAATTATGATTCCCCGGAGATACGAGTCGGCCTCCAGAAACGGAGTAACTTCGCGACATCGGTTCAGTACTTTCCTGATTAAATAATTCGCTTGCTTCCCGATAACAAGCCGCGGTATACCTGTTGTGAAAAAACTGCTTCTCGGCAAATTACGAATAGCAAAATCGATCACCAGCTCGCTCTATTTTCTGAATTATATCTGAATGATATATACATCTATCACACGACAAATTTCTTTCTATTACAAATTCTTTGACGGTATCTTTTATTACTTTTTTTGCTTTTGTAAAAAGAACGCTGCAAATTAAAATTATGGAAAAGTTTTTTAAAATAAAAATTTTCTCTCTTAAAAAATTAATTGAAAATAGTTAAAGAAAATAATATTTTAGTTAAATATGACTCTTTAATAAATTCTATTTAGAGCATGAAAAATATAAAAATAATTTTTAAAAAATTCTTTTAATTTTTTCATTGACTCCTGGATCACTAGCGTTTTGATAACTGTAACAAAATAATATTTTTTATAATCAATTGCAATTACGAAAAACCATGTCTACGATTCTTCTGAATCATATTTCTCTTTCCTTCTAATCGAACCGGCAAAGATAATGTCGCCGTTTTCCGTCCATTACTGCGTGTCTCGAATGTAATGGCTCTTCGGGACATTCTGATCACCGTAATTTGATCTTCGTTTTAAGATAAGAGCCGTATTAACTGCGACGGCGTAAGCCGCCATCTCTTGCATCTCTCTCATGCGCGAACACTTTTCGTTGTAAGCACGCGGTTGAACAAGAGATGGTGAGGCAACGTGATTCAACCGCATTACCGATGCTATTAACATTCTAATCATTCGTGTAATTGTCGTTCCGCGATAATTATGTTTAACTAAGTTTCCTTTCTATCTATATCGCAGCTAGGATTATTATTTGCCGAATAAAGAGACAATCGACTAAAGTTAGACGAAATTGAAATAAGGATTGCATAAAACTTTTTCATTGTGTAATCGTAAGTAAAGAACACACACACACACACACACACACACACACACACACACACACACACACGCACGCACGCACGCACGCACGCACGCACGCACGCACGCACGCGTTTCTAAAAATTAATTTCTGAATTATAGATTTGTAACACCTTAACTCTCAAATTGATCATACAAAACTAATACTTTAATCACACTGAATTAAAAAAAAATTTTTTACAGCTTCGTTCAAGATATTCTGTAAATTTAAAATCTTTTTTAAAAATATTATTTTGGAATTCAAACGATTGATGTTTTTTTTCCATTCAGACATCATGCGATTTTAAATGGCTAATATATTTTCAACTCTTTGAATTGAATTTAAAAATAGTGTTGTTAGCAGCACTCAAAAGCAAGTAAATAAAGTAATTATTAAATAAAACTTCGAGAGATTCGTTCAACTTGCATTGACTGTCGCAGATGAGCGAGCCATGCAGTTGCGCATAAATGCATCTGCCGCATCGCAGAGTGCCGGTGTAACACGAAACGGTGATTAACGTCACGCGTTCAATATTGATGTGTCGGCGGCCGACTGGTATCTCGCGCACTCGCGGATAATTTGTAAATACAAAAAGAAGCACAACAACACGACCAGCGAAAACGCTCCCGAGGGTGTAGTCAGAAGGTGGATGCGTTTTATGCGATGTTAAATTTCGCGCGACTGCCCTACGTGCTTCTCCAATCAACTCTGCTCCTCCGTCCTCTTGTTCGCTCTCTATCCTCTTTCGCTCTCGGGAAAAAGTATGTTCTTTCACTCGTTAACTCACGGTGAAAAAAAATTTCGTCCATGCTGTCTAACGATTTTCGTCCGATCGAAATAGTTCTGCGTGTTTGCCTCGTCGGCGTGATGACTTAATACCCTTTTCCCTTCCTCAGATTTTATCTGTAATACTCCTGAAGCATCGCTTCGGAATGACTGTCGACAGATCCCGAACGGAAGGCAGCGTCCAAAATTGATGGTTAATTCAAAACCACCGCGGGGACTGCAACTGAATTTGACCGAGGCAAATAACGGGGCACGAGCGGGTGACAGGAGGGTCAGGGCTAGTATGCTGGTGGAAAAGGGTAGCGCGGGAATGGACGTGGTGCGGCGGTGCATCAGGTTGATTCGCGGGCTGCAGCTGTAAACACGAATAATGGAGAGTACCGATCGGTAAATTGTGTGCTCGAGTCCGCCGTTGCGCGAGCGCAACCGTCCTTCCCCGTCGCCCGTTCGCTGTCCGCGATCGTCCCGTTCTACCCTTTTATTCTCCCTTTATCCCTTGTCCTCATAAATTTTTTTTGCGCGACTCTACAATCGCGGCGCGTCGCGGTTCGTCGCGGCGCATCTCGCGGCGATTACGCACATGTGTTTGCTCGCCAACCGGCCGACGCGATATGCACTTCGCCAAACACGTCTATAGGAGACCCGAAATCGTCATTCCGATTTTGATGATCAATCTGATTTGATCGATCGATCCGATTTCAGCTATCAGTGTCCGGACGCCGGGACTCTCCTCTGCGAATTAGACGTGAATGAAAATATATTCACTTTCTATGAGAGTTTCCAATTGTTCTTTTGCTCTTCAATGCGAGCGTATCGTTTCTCTCTAGTTACATATCTATATCCGAGTACAACACGCGATGAGAAGAACAAATAAAAAAGACAGAAAGATAATTTCTTTTTTGCGTTGGGAAAGAGTGCAAGCGATCATGCGAAGTGTCTTCTTCTGTTTTCAGTTACCGTGAGAATGCCCAGAGGCTCTCGAAAGCTTTCCGTGATCGTCCTGCCACGCCGTTGGAGACGGCGGTATGGTGGACGGAATACATCGCTCGGGGCAATGGCAGAGCTTACTTACGCAGTGACAGCGCAAATCTGTCCTGGTATCAACGATATTTGATTGACATCGTGCTTGTTTTGATTATTGTCTCCATGGCGTTCATCTACATGCTCTTCTGGTTGATCAAACTGCTGCTATCGTTGCTCAGTACTCTCAAAGGAACACTCGGAAGTCAGGGCGGGAAGAAGAGCAAGCGGAAGAAGGACTGATGACAAACGCCGCATCGCTCTGAAGCATCGAAAGAAAGCGATTTCGAGGTGAAAGATAGCAAAGAATGAATTTTCGTATAAGTAACATCAACGTTTGAATTACAAGCGAATTTTGAGCAGTGACGATAGAATAATCAGCCGGACGAAAATAAATCAGTCAATGCGAAAAATCCGACTTAACAGAAAATTTGTTAGAGGAAATAGATTTTTGCGATCGTTTATCATTAATATCTCTCGTTCGTACTTTTTCAGCGATGTCCGACTCGAATATCGTCGCCAGTAGATTTTTATGCTTTTTCGATATTTCTGCGTAAAGTTAGTTGTACGTAAAGTTAGAAAAGTACGTTATAGCTCGCGTATGTCGGCTGGTTTTAGCTTAATTGTTATCGGTGATTTCTTCTTCGGAAGGTGCAGACCTTAAAACTGGCAAGCAAAGTCGTTTAATCCCTGGATAGTTTGCAATATTTTATGGTCCAAGAATAACCGTTAACTGGAACTCGTCCGAACAACGCGCAGATGGTGTAAAACTTATAGTTCGCTAGTTTTTGTTTTTTTTTTACTTCCTCTCGTTTTATGGAAAGAATGATAAAACTATCCTTCATCTTCTGTCGGCTCGCGTCATATAAAGCATTTGTTTCTTTGCTCCTTTATTCCTGCAATCGAAGTTCATTACTTTTATCGCGATATGCAACATGGCTAATGTAAAGAAATTTGTATCTTACATCAAATTAAAAATCAGAATATACTTCAAAATATATATAGAATCTATTTTTATGTTTTTTGAGAATATATTGCTTATTTACTACAACAATGACATAACTTAAAAATAGTCATTTTTTAAGTTGCTTACAAAGAAAGAACATACAGGAAAAAAACATATATTAAAACATACTTTTGTTCCTCTACAATCAATTTATTACATCAAAATTGCATTTGAAAATTAATATTACAAAATTTTAATAATTCAAAATATTTAAACTCATTTTCTGGAAAATATTTTTTGAGTTGTATTGTAAATGAGCGATATAATTTTTATATTTTGTAAATATTTTAATATATATTTCCTCTTCTGGTTGATCAAACTGCTCAAACTAATTCAATTAATCAAATTGATATTTAATATTTTAATATATATTTAATACATTTGACAGATTTAATAAATGTTTGTTACAACAATTTGTGCAATGCATATTTACTACGGCTAGCTCTAATATTAGATATTAGATATTTAATATTAGATTTTGAAAATGTTTGCTTGTTTTGATTAAAATTGAAATTGTTCAGACGTAAGAGAAGTTTCTAAATGCACTAGTTTACAAAATTTTGTACATATGATGATTGTTTCTAAAATAATTTCCGACGTTCGAATCAAGGGCCCTATTCTTGAATTTATTTGGCACATGAAACTTTATAATATACTATAGTATACCATAATATAATAGGGCCCCTGCCATCAAAATATTCCTATCTTAAATCAGGTTTTGAGATTTAAATATAGATATTTTTTCAGTAGAGCGGGACTAATTGAGTCATTTTTTATTCAAACTATTATAAATCTTTACATAATTGTGATAGATAAATGAGAACTATTTTAAAACGTTGCGTGTTTTATCTACCTCAATAATTAAACACTCTCAGATCTTTAATATATTTCATAAGTAAGAAAAAAACATTATGTAGAATACAAAAAGTCGGGATGGCTCAATGTATCTCACCCATAAGGCATCCCTTATTGAGCCATCCCAAGGGATAAGTTGAGCCATAAAGATAATTGTTTTTAATAAGATTATATATTATTAAAATAAGAAAATAATTAGGTGTGCTAATCAAATTTTTATTAAAGCTTTTATCTTTTATTCATAATAATTTATTTATAATAATATTTGAATGTTTTTCTCTAAATGCTTTAATTAACAAAAGTTAAAATCAAATTAAAAATAATGTTTTATAATAAATCAAATGAGAATTTGCCTATACGGTCAAAGCTAGATCTTGGGCGCCTAATTATATTATTGTATACATTTAAGATACAATTTTTCAAACTTTTCAGTTATCTTTTGAACTGCGCACCGATAGTTTGTCGGACTCGTACGCATTTCCAAACTGAGCTGAATAAAGTCATAAATTAATTCTTTAGATCTTCAAATAATTATTAATGCTAATAGCATCTTAAAAATCTGTAAATAACTTATTGCGAAAAATATTACCTCAGCCAGGGTTTGGAACCTGGAACCTCCTGCCTATCCGGGGCAAGCGTCTTACCAATTCGACCACCGAGGCATGTGATAATATTCTTAATATAATTAAAAATAAATAAAATATATCTTTAACTTTTAACATGTAATGAAAAATAAAAATTAAATTCTTAAAAATTACGAAAAGAAATTTAAGCACTTGGCCTAATTAGTCCCATATCAGTGTCGGCTGAAATATTTTTTTATAACTATAAGATTTTTTTATAACTATATCGCAAATAAAATAGCAATTTGATCATTGAAGTTTAAAAATACATTATTTATGTAAAATTACTTATTTTAAAAAATCTGATTTTTATTGTATTAATTACTTCAATTACCATGTAGATCAAAAAGAATAATCACCTAATAATTTTATTTTTGATGTTGAAAAATAAAAAAACGGACGTGTCTGCCCGTTGACGGCTGAGTATAGTTAACATATTCAACGCAATAATTTCCATTTCCACGCCTTTTTATGCAGGTATCAATATGTCTATACATGTTTCGATTAGTGAGATATTTGCATTTCTAACATGCTCAACTAATCCCACTTTATCTACATAATGCATTTTTGAAATTAAGAAAAATATTGTAAATGTGTAGCGTTTGATTTTCGTTATTTTAATATGAATTTGAATTTGTTTCACGTACTAGAATCCAAGGCTATGTTTAGAAACTTTATCCGAATGCGTTAGGTCATTCTATCTTTATTGTTCATTAAATGTAAAGGATAACAAGGATACTTAGCGCACTCAGGTGAAGTTTCTAAGCACAGAACGCTGAACGCAGCTCAGCACTAATCATCCTATATGTCCCAGTCAGTGTTGTTAGATGGGACACCTTTTCGCGCATATGCACTGCAACACTGGAGAAATCCAGTAATGTATACAGAGTGTAAAAGAGAAATCCTATAATTTTGGTAGGATCCATGGAGTCAGATCTAACAGCAAGAAGACGGATAATAAGATACATAATATTTTATAAACGTGTATTTGTGCAATATGAATTCTATTAAAAAACAAATTAATAAAACTTTTCAAAAGTCTTGATTAGATGAAGACGTTTTTAAAAGATAGTTGACTATTCATTCTGAATTAAATAAAGCTTGTTTATACTGCGTGTAATGCCAGCATTGCATGTTGTAAAATATTTGTTGACATTCACAAACAGTTAAATATATACACATATACGAAATGAAAGGTCCAAATCAAAACCTCAGTTACAATGTTAATAATGTTTCACATAGTGATAAAAAGAGGAAATATTAGCAGCATTTTTGACTGAGCATAATATTGCTTTTTCTACGATTAATCATTTAATATCTTTAATAAAAAATATTTATATTAATTCTTATTAATTTTCTTAAAAAATGATTTAATTTTTATAGAAACGTCAAAATTGGATCTTACAGAAGCTTTGTAAGTTCTACATTATGATATTGATGCCACGTTTGATGCGCACGCTCGAAAAGGTGTTCCGTTTAATAACACTAGTCCCAGTTCATCTCAATATTCCTGACATAATTTCTCAATTGTCATCCAATTCTGATGAAAATGCTTACTTTAATCACTTGTCGCACGCAAATTATTTAGAAAGAAATTTATGAATGCAAAAAATGAATTTTTAACGATATTTCTGTAAACAAACAAGCAAGCGAACGATGTATTAATAACAATGTAATAATATAATGTGTCGTTGTCAAACAACAGTACAACCAACAAGTTATATTTTAAAAATTCGATCTGATAAATTTTTTTCTGGCAACAAATTCAAATTCAACACGAAAATATACGTAAAAAACCTGTTTTTATTTTTTGTGTCTTAAAAATTTGAACTAGTGATATTTACAAACTGATTATTTATTTCAAGAGTTATATAGAGAATTTTTAATGAAATTTTAATTTTTTTTTTATATTGCTTTTTTGTTATTCTTTTTATCAATCTTTTGAAAAGAATTTAGGAAGAGTTAGATACATTGAAGAAAACAAGAGAAGCAGGAAACAATAGATGGAAGAGAAAGCGAAAGAGGTAAAGAAATGTAGAGAGGAAGTGGAGAAGGAGAGAGGATACATTGTGGTAGTTCGTGAGAACAACGAAGGAAGAGAAAAGAGAATGGAAATGCCACGAGAGCATGGTAGAGAGACGTACGAGAGTGAGGCAGCTTTGCGGGCATTAAGGGGTATTTCCCAAGTGGCCGTGTCTCCCACTGCGTCAACCGGCTTCCGCCCCTCTCTCGGTAGCAGAGCAATGGTAACGACGAGCAAGAACCACGTCGGGACTGTCGAGTTTACGGCGTTTGCAGCGATGCCGTATTACGTTCTCTTTGTACCTAGTTGTAGGCAGCGACACCTAAGAAGCCAGTTTTGACAACACGCTTTTCGCCAATAAAGGGAGATAAAAAAATCTGCGATTTCTCTTCGAACAAATTTGTTCCATTTTTAAGATTAATAACGCGATTAATATTTTTTCGGAGGCTTGTATTAATAAATTCGTAATCCGCGAGTTATTTTAACAATTCTAATTAATGCTTGACCTCATCGAGGTATTTGATATCAAGAAATTGAAACATTGTGGTAAAGGAGAGCGTCCAATAAAATTTTCGTTGGAAGAAAGTAAAATTTATAATAATTAATCTTTTAAAATCTAGTAGTACATGTATATACTAGTGTCTTTAAAAAATTAGACTTTTTTAAATATTATTCAGTTCTAAAGCTTATTTTAAAGGAAATTGTTTAAATTTTAACTAAAAAAATATTGATAAATAAAATCAAATATAAAATAAAACAATACATAATTAAAACATAAAAAATAATTTAAGTAAGATTGTAAAATCGGAAAATTTTTGGACTAACCATGAAAGGTTCGACATGATACATAGAATTACTTTTGAATGGCGATTACTCAACTGACAATATCAATTTTAGAAGATGTTTATACTATATATAATATAGAAACGCGCATAATTTTCAAGCTTTCCGCATTTTAATAAAAAATAAACTATTGACCATTGAGAAATGCTATTGATTGATACTTACAGGAAAACTTTTGATTTCTTCTACATAGCTTTTATCAATATATCTTGTTACAAATAAATACTCAATCTTATTAATAAAATGTTTATTATAATATTATTTAGTGATATATTGTAGAACTAATTATCATATAATTTTTGCAACTTTTATATAGCATTTCATGTTTAATAATATTTATCTTTTGAATAATTTTTTTTTCAAAATCTTATAATAAACATTTTCATTACAATTTGATAATTTTATGACTGACTGATTTTGATTATTTTATTTCTTGGATCCGCCATTTTGATTTTTACGTCTCGATCTTATTTTTGTATTCAGCGATCCCTCAAATCTTTAAAAATAACTAGATAAGATATGTTCCATTTCCTAAAAAGAGTCAGATAAAGAGTTAGAGAAGACTCTCTCGCTCGCATAATTTCGCGATTACTCTGTACAACTTTGCGAGAAGTAATAATGGTAGTCGCTCTACGGGAGAATAGCTTCGACGAAAATACAACGAATCGCGCGAGACATCGTGCTGGATCAAAGGCGATTTATTTCGGATCCCACTCGATCACACCCTACCACCTTCGTTTCTCCGCTTCCGCAGAGGCGACTCTCTCGCCTTTCTCTCCGTGAAAACAGCGGGTATCTTTGTAAAGAAATGCAAGACGATAAATATCAGTTTTCAATAATGCTGGTTCACGCGCATCGATAATCGCCCGATTGAATCTACAATCCGTTTATAATCCGAACATCTTTGTATTTAGATCCAGACGAGTCCCCCACACTTTTATTTACTTTTTTTTATCACTAAAATCGATTAAATATTGATTTTCTTTTTCTTCAGAAAAAGTGATTTAACGATATATTTGTTTCATCATATAAATTTCTGTTTTTAAATAGGATTTATTAAGTTCGTAAGATTATTTAATTCTTGATATCACGGATTATGTCAGCCTTGATTTATTATTTTTGACATTGATTTAAATACGATAAAATTACCTTGAAATATCTTTTTTTTTATTATTTAAATTTTAAATTATCAAGATGTGCGATGTCTACTTTTTATAAACTGGAACAATAAATTATATATTGATCACACATACCTCGTTTGTTTTTGCCTCGATTGTTATATTTCTACACATCCTTTGAATTTCTTCGTCCAGCTGGAAATTTCTTATTGTATGAGTTCTCTTCTTTAATCTAGAGAAGTGCGTTCTAGTTTTCAGAGTGTGCATTTTAGCGAATATCATATTTTATCTCAGTTCTCAACTTGACGAAATTATAGAACTGCGAGAAGTTAAATTACATTAAAACAAAAGAGATTTGTGTGTAAAGGAGAATATGACAAATTTTATAGACAAAAAAGAGACACTCAGCAGTTTGATTGTGATTGTTTTGGGAGAAATGTTTACGATAAATTTTGAAAAGGTATGTATTAAGCGTATAATCAAGGAAAACTCTCTAATCGTACAGTAGAAATTACATGTGCAGCAAGAAATAGACACGCGATTTACAGGAAGGACTCACTGATTAATTGTCATGTTGCGATAATTCTCGATGCACCGCCGTGTCGAAGACACGGATGACGTTTGACATAGAGGAGAAAATAACGAGTCGTAGATTGCTCGATTCTTTAGGATGAAGCGTCGAATCGGTGGCTCTTTTATTTCGTCCGGACCAGGCTTTTGCACGTGACGTTCAAAAACCTCTTAAAATGCAGCCGACACTTTAATCGAATCACCCAGAGCGGTATGCCACAGACGTGCAGCGATTGGCGGAACGGCTTGCACCTGCGCGGCGGTTGAATGGCGTTTTTGGACATATGAAAGAACAGTTTGTGGCGCGGTTCAATTGTTCTTTATCGTCCACCATTGATAATCCTGGCAGCGTTTGCATACTCGCCATAAGATGAAGCAATCAAATTTTCGCTTTGCGCATTGTGTCAACGACACTATTTTTCTTGAGAATGTATTATTATATAGGTACATAGAAAGAACAGAAGTTTTTTGCTGAAGTATCTAAAAATTTTGCTGGATCTGAGAATAATTTTGTTGAATCATTAAAAGAATTATTTTTGACAAAATATTTTAACATTCCAGCAACCAGTTTGAACGTTCTACATAATTATTTTGATGGTCCAAACAAAATTATTTTCAGATTTGTATCTAGCCAAATTTTTAGATACTTCAGCAAAACCATTCTTTTCATGTATTTTTGTATTATTATATATTATTATGAGAATGTACATTGTAGATGCAATTCCATTTTGTAATAGTCCGAAAAAAAATTTTATCAATAAGCATTTATCAATAAGAATTTAATGTATAATTATATTTTGCATTTTATGTGTGGTTCGAGTTTAAAAATATTATTCTTTTACTAAAAAATACCTAAAGAGGTTTTCTTTTCAAGGGATACTTGATAAGAAGCAACGATATTCTGATATGATAAAATGTAACGTGAAAGAGAGAATACTTAGATTTTTATTTTCTCATCAGACTGTGCCTGTGAAATACCGCGTGACATAACAGCTATAAGAATTTGTTAGTCTTGTGTAAAAATTCACTCAAAAACCGAATAAGAGCAACTCGATCTTTCCCATTCATCTTTATGCTTTGACACGTCGGCTATATCCATGATACTTAAAACGCTCTTAAAAGATACTTGACGTTTCAATAGAATCACGATGAATACCGTGCAAGATGCTTCATGCGGTATATGGACTGACTGGCGTGCAATTGGATAATTTCTGGATGGACCGAAAGTAGATCTCAATATCGATGATCTTTTTCTCTCACTTGTATCAACCGAAGAAAATTTAGTAAAATAAGAAATAATCGCGAGACTCGTAATGTGCCAGAGTTACTATTTTAAGCACTAAGAGAGAATAATGATTTATTTTGTCTCAAAATAAAATAGATAAAAATAAGAACCATAATTTGGTAAAAATCAATAAATAAAAATGAGTCGAGGAACGAAATACAATCGACGAAAATATAATTATTGTGGTTGCAATAAATTAATAATGGTAATATGAATAAACAATTTTACAAAAAAAAGCGGATCACGGTAATTTTCTCGTGTTCAAGTTAACGAATTTCTTTTTTATATTTTTGCGCTCTCGCTGGTAGAATTTTAAATTCATGCGCAAGTACACGCGCAAAATAGCGTGCTTTATCGGAAGTATACGCTGAGAAAATTTTATGAATAATTGTATAATATCTTTTTTTAAACGAGAAAGTTATGCTATCGTGTAATTGCGATACGCGATAATGAAACATTTTTGTGCCTGATTTTACACTTCTCGTCGCTACTCGTTGTATATGTGTTCATCGTTGATTCATCCTGATAAAATTATAGATAACACTTGACTTCGTGTTTTTCGATCACTCTATGTTACAACACAAAACTCTTCGCGTAAACAGGTGCATGAAACCTTTCGTGACTTGAGATAAGAATAGAATGATAGTAAAAAACTAACGGTCATAACTTTTCGCTTTATCCATCGTTAAGTCGAAGGTCGTTAATTTTAAAGACAATGCAAGACAGAGAGAGAGAAAGAGAGAGAGGGAGGTTCGCCACATTGTTAAGGGTGCGGTCACACTATGCGCGATTCGTGATTCGTGACAGTTCAAAACTCGCATTTTTTATTCATATAAGATTGGCAAACAATGCAAATGGACATATTCGTCAAATTTGCACTCGTCGTTTAATATTCGTGTCAATTGGTGTCAATTCGCTAGCGATTTTTTTGACGAAAAGGACGCGAATCACCATGAATCGCGCATAGTGTGGCTGCATCCTAAAATATTTTGAAGTTCGAAATGTCTTACATGACATTACGAAAATAGTAGTTACGATTTAATATCCGAGAATTGTAATTTAAAATTTTGTTGCTACTGCTTATTAGTTTTTAATTCGCTCTAAATTATCGGCATAACGTTAACTCCTGATATTTTTTATTTTCAACTATTATATCTTTTTTTCAAATGTCCCATTCCATCGCCGACTTGAATTTTTGGAAAGAACAATTCTTTTTATCTCTAATACTAATTATCACTTAAAAATTTTGATCTAATTGTGAGTTATAAGAATTTTGAACAGAAAAGTGCGTCTTCTAGGACTTATACTAAACATCGTCGCAAAAAAAACGGCGTGCAATGTGGATGTGTCTCGAATGCTGTCGTTATCATCATCGCGTAACATCAGGCTATAGCATTCTGCCGAAAGTCGGTTTTTCGTCACATCAAAGAAATTATTGCAACGTACCTGTTGTTGACTTTTCTCATTGTCAGTGCATTTATGACGTGATAGAGTGGTCAAGTGAAAATGTTCTGCTATTAATCGAAAAATATAGAGAATTCAAATTATTGTGGAATGTAAAGCATCAATTTTTCTACCACAAAATTAAAAAAAACGGTGCGTGGGAAGAAATTGCTTCAGAAATGAATACAACGGCAGAAAAAGTGAAAAAAAAAATTAATACTTTGCTCTCTGTTCTGCAAAGAAAAAAAATAAAAATTAAAAAAAGTTTAGTGACAAGGAGAAGTATGTATTCATATAATTTTTTTACTAAATTAATCCATTTCAAAGTTCGAATTACTTTATTAAAAATATATTAAAAATAAAATTTCTTCAAGTTTTATAAATTTATTGATAAAGGTTAGGACTAGTTAACAAAACATCATTTTCAAGCTAAAAGTAAAATATTTTATAATAACAAAATAAAAATTTAGAAATATCAAAAGTACAGTTAGGCCTATTTGTCAATTATGTTGGATAAAATATTACAAAGAAATTGCAGAGAAAAATTTCTGAGTAGCAACCAGAAAATTTTTCTCTTCAATTTCTTAATAATTTATTATCTATAATAATAAAATAAAAGTATTGAAACGAAAACTAAAAATTACTTACAATAATAATCGATTATTAAGAGAGACTAGCATTACTATAATTTCACACGATATTGTGAGGGAGCGTTTTAAATTTTATACGACTCAGGTACAAGTTTTTAATAATTCCGTTTAAGCATTGTTTTTCATTATTTATAATCTGAGAATGACCGTAATAAAGGTCGAAACGTTTGTTGTTAGTATTTTAATTTTATAAATAAATACATGTTATTACGGCGGTGTTCGCAACAAAGTTCGCGGCGGCGTTGTTACAAGTACGCGGCTTTAAACTTAAGAATTAAGAATTAAAACTTAAGAATTAAGATAGCATCGACATAAAAACTATTGACTTTTGGAGTGGCAGAAGGCTGTCGCAACAAAATGTGGCTTCCGAATCGGATTGATTTATGCACGGTTGCTGAACGCTGCAACAGGCTAACCATTTTTTTTTTAACGGCAGACAAAGTGACTTCGCGTTTACATCATGTCATTTCTCGCTCGCTTTAACTCGGTTGATTGAATCATGAGCGCAGTACGGCTCTTTTGCGCATTTCCCGCGGGCCTGGCTGCGATGATAGACGAGATTAAGTTTGGTCGTTTGATGAACTTTGATCCATCCGGCATTCTATTCTTTCCATGGCTCTGGAACGAAGTGCAGCAACATTTTTGCACGCTTTTAGACGCACGTATTTTATCACGACGCTTGCTCATATGTCTTTTGTTATATATATAGTATTTAACTTTACGAAATATGGCAGTCGAGACTGCTAGCGGAGACTCAATGTTTCGGTTTTAATTAATTCTGGAATACTTAATTCTGGTTTTGATATGGTCGATCTAAATTTTAACGAATTACATCCGCATCTGTGAGGCAGAATATTAATAATTATTGTTAAAGTGAGATAAAATGCTTCTCGAAGCTTATGAAATGACTGGTCTATTGCGACTCACCGTCGTGTAAATCAGCACGTGTATGGAATAGCGGCGCTCACGGCGAATACAAATTTAATTAACTTAATTAAATTCCGAGCGTACAAACAGTCATGGCGGCACAGCGATGCATACAGCACAGACAGAGCGTGAGAGGAACTATTATCACTAACGGCCAACTTAAAGTTCCGTTTGCACCGACTAATATACTTACGTCATAAGAAACTGAGAGATTTTTGCCCCCTGTTCAGCGTTAATTGTGTCACGCGCGCGCTCGCTTTGCGCTTTTCATATCGCAAACTTAGAGTGACAGTATCGTTGTACAGAATTTCCGTTGCGCTGTAAAATTATTTACGGGCTCTGTAATTCGTTTGCCCTTCACAATTATAAAGTTCAGTTTTCGAGATAACTTATTTAAAACTTATTTAAAACTTATTTTTAGACGTACAACGGTCCGTCGAGATAAAGGTAAATTTGTTCGTACAATTTTCTTCTTTTCGAAGAAGCGAAATTTTTGAATAGAACGTAGCAGGCCGTCGATAAATTATATAATATCGTAAGCTACAGGAAATAAACTGCTATTATTGCTCGCAATAATTAATGAGCAATATAGCATGTTCGATGAATTAAATCTTTATTTCAAAATATATTTCTTCCTCCGGTTTTATCGATTAATAGTACATGTTTTTGTCGATTACATCTTATCTTGAGATATGTAATATTACGTCTTAATGCTTTACTTGTGCGTCACAGCGATATAAGTATCGAGAAGATTCGAGTGCTGTTTAATGCTCGTATTTCGGTATTGTTAACAGAAAAGCAAATTCTTTGATAAGATTCGCTTAAGGTCCAATTTTCGTAATGACTAGAAGACATCAGGGACAGTACATACACATGGGCGCACACATCGTTACCTTCCACTTCTATGAAAATGTAAATTTCAATCCCGAGGGGGCAACAGGTGCTCGATATACCAGTCGCACGATCCGGGCTTTGTGTTCCTTGCTCCCTTCGTTCTCCTGGACTACGGTTTCCTCGTGTTATCTCTTCGCGTCGCCTTATGCGCTTTATAACACATATTAACGTTTTTGCCATATTATCCGTTTTATTCAGCTCCTTGTTCCGGCCATTTTGTTCTTTTGCACTCGCGAGATCGTTCCACGAAGATGACTAATAATGACGCAATTAACAATGGCCGCGATCAATTTTACGAAAACTGAAGATTTTTATACGCGTCTGTTATAATAAAAGATTCTAGCTTTTGTAAATTTATTTGTTATTTTAGATAATCTCATATCTCATATTGAATAAACTTATTAATTAATCATTTCAAAAAATTCCTGGAATCGACATTATAAAAAACAATTTACGAGAAAATTTACATTCCAAGTTTCTTTGTAGAGCAAATATAGTTGTTCTTCTATTATATTTCAGAAACTATTAACCTGATTTTTATGAAACTGATATATGACGATTTTGATGATGCTTTTTTCGATTCTAAAATAAAACATTCAAAGTGGCAATTGACATCAAAATGAATGAAAAATGCAAATATTACTCAATTTTCATTTTTTAAATTTATAATATAAAAATTTTTGGTGATGTTCTTTCTGATTTTTTGAGGTCAGAATTAGCAAATTGAAAGTAGCGGACCAAAAATCGCAAAAATAAAATAACAAAAAAATTAAAAAATTATCTTATTTTCAGGAAATCTGAACTAAAATGATTATAATGGTATTGTCAATGAATCTGAGATTAAGAATGTAAAGTTTAAAATGGCGGATTTAATATGACAGACGTAAAAAAATATAAAAAATGATATGTTACCATCCAAACGAAAGTTTTTTGTAAAGTGGAAAGAGAAGAAAGAGGAGGTATGGAAGGACGCATTCAGAAATTATGTATCTCGCGGTATTAGGTACACGCGGATGCTGCAAGTCGAACGCATTTTTATGGCTCAGGAATATGGGTCAACGGTCTTGAAAGGACGCTTTTTCCAAGAGCAGTGCGATTGTCCTAATTTCGAGTCAAGAGACTTAATCCTTTTAACTCGGGACTGGACCATGTGCGATCTCTGAAGGTGAGGAGGAAAAGACGAAGTCCTTAAATTTAATTATAAAAAGCAAGAACGATTTTCGCTAAAACATTTAGAATTTATTGAGTAAAACAATCAATGTAAAAATATAAGTAATTATTGACTAACCGCAATATATTATCAGAGAATCAGGCGATTTTTATAAATATAATTATGTATAAATGTATGAATGAGTGTACGGGCGAATAAGGCAAATGAGGCAAGACATCCCAGCCAAACTGCAGTAATTTTTGCCGTGTTGTCAAAGAGATGTGAGATCTATCGTTGTCTTGATGAAACACGACACCATGACGATTTGACAATTCTGGACGCTTTTCGTCGAATACTGCCTTCCAATTGGGAAGAATATTTCTCGGAATTAATCGTCTGGTTTTGCGGAAGCAGCTCATAATACACAATTCTTTTGCTGTCCCACCAAATACACAGCATGACTTTCTTCGCGTGGATATTTTGCTTTGCTGTGGTTTGTGGCGGTTTATCTTTTTTTCCCCACGATCTTTTGCGCTGTACATTATTATAAACTATCCAGTTTTCGTCGCCGGTTATTATCCATTTCAAAAATGGATAGTTTTCATTGCGTTTGAGCAATAATTTGCAGATAGAGATTTGCGGTCCATTAAATTTTTATCGCTTAAATTGTGGGGTACCCAAATATCGTACCGAGATACGCAATCAAGTGTGTGTAAATGATTTACAACGGTCTTTTGTGATACGTCGATTATCTCTGCAATCTCTCGTGTCATATATGGATTACTTTCGATTAAACTTTTGATTTGATCATCATCAACTACCAAAGGCCTACCTGAGCGCTCACGATCTTCACAAGTCGTATCACCGGCACGAAATTTCGCAAATTTTGGCACACACGTTCGCTTACAGCATCTTCTCCATACACCGCACATATTTTTTTCTGGTTTGCGTTGCATTTTTCCCTTTGCAAAAATAATAAAGCATCAAACACCGAAAATATTGTTTGTTTTGCTCCATCTTTCAAAAGCCACTAAATAAAAATTACTGAGCCGATTTTGATAAGCGACAGCTTAAATGGCGCAGGAAAACATAACCTTTAAGAAAAGAATATAGTTTCGGATATGGAGTGAAGATTGCAGCAAACACTTTCTGTTAATGATATCTACCCACAAAATACGAAATTACTTTTTACTCAACCCTCTATATATATATATATATATATATATATATATAGGGTAAAAGCAGCGAATATGAAATATCAATTTTTAAATTAATATTACTCCGATACAAATGCATATTAAGGCTTCTAATAAACATAGAACTTTTAAGCAATATGTTAGCTATAACATCCAATAAATGAAAGTCCGAAAATTAAGTCCAACTTCAATATTTACAAAAAAGTAAAAAGTGAGAAAATGAGATGCGTACAAAAAAGGGATATAATATGGAATACTAATCAAATTTGAGGGACAATAATAAATAATATAACATAAAAGAACAAGTGCAAATTTATTTTTTTATGTAAATTGAAATCGAATCTGTTAAAAATCATACGTTTACTGTACAATGTAGCTCATAAATAAAATTACATTATGAACATGGACAATAAAATCAGATCTTAAATCGTTAAATTATTAAAATAAACATTAACATCAAAAATATTCTTTATTATTTAAAACGAACAAAAACGTTATATTCTCTACTCTTTATTCCACAATAATGTAATTACTCCATATTACCAACACACCTTAATATGACACACAAACTCTTCCCATTCAATAAAGAGTTACAAATCGCAATTAAACGACATAATATTATTCATGCAACATTATTAAAAGCGTCTATGTTCTATAAACATTAAATAATTTACATTCAGCTTGTAAGAATACTTTTTAAGATAGTGCTATCACATTTCCAGACGCAAYAAAAATWAATAAATGYTTATATTAGAGAAATTMGTTGTCGCATCGAGTTTATTATTTAATATGGCACGTTTGACAACAATTGCAACAACTTCCAGTGATTGCCACTAGAATGCAACGCTTTGCTTAAAAAATAAGCCCCTATTCCATATTAGTAACCTTCCATATTCGCTGCCTTTATTCTATATTCATTTGTAGGTTGTCGGTTATTTGAACCTCGAGAAGGTGACTGAGGAAAGAGGGAAGAAATTCCAAAAAAATGACATAGAAACTATAAGGGATAGGAGAATAGGGAAGGAAAACTAAAATGTAATGATTTATTTAAAGTTTCTAAATATTCCAATTCTAGTAAATTTTTTGGGCCTATTCTGTTGATTCCGTCGATTTAATAACATTTAAGGGAACATTACTGGAGGTAACTGAATAGATTGCATTTTACTGAGATTTACTTTTTATACATTAAAGTTAGCTGCAGGAAAGCTCCAGCAATATTTTTTCAAGTCTGAAAGACTTATCAAAAAATATGAGATTATTTAATTTCGAGTGTTTTGCTCAAACATTCTAATAGATACAAGTAGAAAGAAAAGAAGTATGCAAATTGAGTAGGAAAAAGAGGAAGTCCGCCATATTAGCTAAGCTCTAAACAAGGAGTTTGAATGATATCAAGTCCATCGAATTTATTGACAAACTCGTAAAAAAAGGGATCCGAACAAGTCCACTAATTAGATTAATGAACTTGGGAAAGAAGATGAGGTCCGCTGTACTAACTGACCTCTAGATACAAGATGAGAATAAGATCAAGTTCATTGAACATTATCAATGAACGAAGAGGAGTGAGAGTACAAGATCGAGTCTAGCAGTAGAGCTAGTAAACACGAGGGAAAGGTTGAAGTCCGCCGAATTGATGAAACTCTATGTTAAAGATTAAAGAAGAACTAGATCAAATTCAAGTCAAATATCAATGAACTTGGAGGAATAAGATTGAGTCCAACAGTGGAGCTAATGAATTTACGGGAATAGAAAAGAGAATTCAAGGATTAATTGAGAGAGAGAAAGAAAGATGAAAAGAAAAAGAGAGGCCGGTGAGAAATAATAATTAAAGAAACCAAGAGATAAATTAATAAGAAAAGCGGGCTTATTACTCGCTTGCCGAGGTGACCATTAACGCTCAGGTTTTATCACGCTTCTTATCCTAAAAAATTATTCTATCAGTTGTCTCTGAAATGAGAAAATCGTGAAGTCCACAGGACGTAAGATAAACTCAAAATTTATGAAATTTATGAAATTTATGAAATTCATAATCTAAAGCTTTACGATGATCTCACGGTTAGGTTTTTTTGATTCCGCCATATTGAATCTGCTATTTTAAATTTCACATTTCTGATCTAAAGTTTGATCACCATTAAAGTACTATTAAAAATATCTTAGTTCAGATTTCATGAAAATCTGACAATGTCTTCATTTCCGTCATATTGGGTTTGTCATCTTGAATTTCTCAGTTTTTATTTCAAAGTCAACTTTAGCATCATCAAAGCATCTGTAGATCAATTTTTATGAAATTTGATTTTATAATTTTCGAAATAAAAGACGGTGATCACTGTCAGTGTATTTGTTTTCTGCCTCTTTCATTTCATTCACCACATTGGATCCACTATTTTAAATTTTGTAATTTTGAGGTGAAATTTGGATTTAGTGAAAAAAATCTCTACCTAATACTAGATTTTCCATAACTTCTTTAGCAACCTCCCGTCAGCGAAAGGTTAATTAGTAAGATTATAAATATTAATTAATAAATTACGTGATTTCTATATCTTTTTGTGAACTGTAACACTGGATATAATCACTTACTTGCTGTAATAAAGAAATAAAAAAAGAAGATTTACTTAACAGCTCGCGCTAACCAATATTGCTGGAGCTTTCCTGCAGCTAACTTTAATGTATAAAAAGTAGCGAGAGAAGCGCTACTTTTTGTTTACTTTCGCGATCGGCTCGACGGCGCAAAAGAGTGTATTTATGTAAAACTTTGAAAAGATTTCAAAGAAGTTTTTGTTCCTCCTCTATACCTGTTGTACATCAAGTTTGCGAATAAATTACCGATGAACGTGGGACGATCATATATTCAATAAGTAATTGATGCGATAAATCATTGAAGAAAATGCTACTTGTAGTTGTCCAGAAATATATAATAATATATAATTTATAATAACAACTTTAATATATACAGTAAAAATTTAAGTTACGATTGAACAAATGTCACAAAATATATTTGATAAAAGATTCAATCTCAGGACCAAAATACAAATTATCCGTAACATTTTATATTACAGACATAATAATAATAATAATTATTATTATTATTATTATGTGTATATCACGCACATACGCACACATATTATTTTACGTATTTGCGACATAAATTATTAACAAAAAATAATAAAATAATTCTAATAATGTTAATAATTCTTTCTTCAATTTATATTATATATCTCAATTTATATATCTCAAGTTTGATTCCTTAAAAATGATCAAGATTATGAGATTTCATAAAAGCACTCAAGCTAAATTTTATTGAATTCGGAATACGCGGTTTGCGTATGTATCGTTGCAACAATCTAATGCAGCGCAGGATTACTCTTTTTTAATCCGAGTAATTTCATACATCAACTCCCTGTAAACCAACTCTGGCGCCGCGGCCGGGGTCAATTGCGACTTTCGGCTTTAGATCGCGTCGATCTCATTGGGGAACATTTGTAGAGAGAGGGAAGTGATTGCGGCCACTCGAGAGTCGGACCGCATGTCAGTTCGTAATTCGCAGATCTCGGAAAAGGGCTTTCTCTCTCTTTACATCTCTTCCCCTTATTCCTTCTCTTCTTTCACACTTTTCACCATTCTCCATCAACAATCAAGACTGTTTATTAATTATAGTACTTTGACTCTTTGAGTCGGAAGTTCACAGGACAAGAAGAAGAATAAAAAGACTGTTTATATTCAAAGCATCACGGCGTCGGTTTCGAAACGAGGGCAAGTGAGGTGGAATGAGTTTTGAGATTGGGATAAGTGGGAGGAGGGAACAAAGCAGGGAATAAAGAAGTAGAGATTAGAGGAATATGTGGAGATCGTAGATCACCACGAGAATAGCCATAGATCCTCTTCGTGGTGAGGTTGTTAACGTCGAATGGCAAAGTTACAAATTGCCACGGAAAAGAGTATGTTGTTTCACCTCCTTCTTTGTCCGTTCCATCTGGATCGCACAAATCGGACAACCATTCAGAAACATGCGATATACATCGAGGTGTCCATTTCTCTTTATGACCATCGAGCCACGATCATTTTTATACGAAAGCTCCTAGGGAAGTCCACGAACAAATCTCTTGCAAATCTTGCGCGATGATACGCATTCATATGATGCTGTTATCGTTTTTTTTTAACAGCCTACGTCGCTCTATAACTTGAGAGTAGGTAATAAAAAATATTATATAGGATTTTTGAAATCTGATCTTCCACTGGTCGCTACTTTTTCTTATACATATATTTTTTTCAATATTAAACATCTTGATATAGAACGCCAAACCTGAAATCAAAACTTCAGATAAAGTTGCAGTATCACTCGCAGTTCATCGGAGAATAAATTTAATTGGCTAAAATTTCTCTCAAATTGTCTTACAATTAGTATCTTCAATAAATTATTTAAATTTTAAGAATCCGTTGAAAACATTAATGTCGTAAATGGCTTTATTGCTTGAAAAAGAGAAAAAGTTTACTTCACCCATACACGTATAACGTAAAGGCGATAGCGGAGTTTTATCGGTCCTAAATTAAATCACGTCGATCTTGCGCGAGTATCAGGTAAACAGCGCTTACACCGCAATCGCTGTCCGTGTCGGCGATATTAAAAATAATGGCGTGCGCACGAAGGTGCACCGGTATCGGAGCACGCAGCGGGATGTTGCTGACACGCGCGATTTAACGACGTTTCGAAAAATTCTGACCCATTGATCCCGCGTTACTGGCTTGTCGCACGTCCCATCTACGTGGCGTCGAAAGTATCGCCGTTTTATCGGCCAGTCACTAAATTCTTTCTCGTGTGCGCCGGCGGTGCGTTATATCGCAATGAATGTATCGCGATAACTCAAAAATCCCGGGAATCTGGACTCTCTCTCTCTCTCTCTCTCTTTCCCCATTTATGGCGCGTCTCGTCGAATAAAATATCCCCGCGTCACGACACTGCATGGATCGTTCATCATTGATCATATAGCGTTCGAGTGGCTTGTCCGAATAACGATTCCGCTCGAATTGAAAAATTCGAAGTTATGAAATCTTCACGAAAACGCTCTTTATTCTTTAGGCAAACTTTCAATTTATTCTTACTTATGAGAAATTTTCGATATTTTATAAAAATTGTCACTTGTTTTTAAGCGTTTTTATATATTAAAATATATATTATAAAAATATAAATATTATAGATTTTTCTCGACCTTTTCTGGCCTAAAGTTCTTCTTTGTTCTTTCTATTTCCACTTTATGATAATTATACATCATGTTGGAATTGTTAGTAGATCGAATTGTTTTTGCTGCCTTAATTCTTTCTGTCTCTCTCTCTCTCTCTCTCTCTCGCTCTCTCTCTCTCTCTCTCTCTCTCTCTCTCTCTCTCTCTCCCGATTTTATTCTAAGCAATTTGGAAAGCTTCAATTAATGGCGGAATTGGCGTGCGAGAAGGTGGTTTCACGATATTCGCTATCGATCGTCAATGTGTCCCAGCCAGTTACAAAGTGCTTGCGCACTCGAAATAATGTGAATTTGCGTTTCCGGCGCTATTCTAGAATATCAGTTACGCCACAGTGCGTTTTAAGTGAATCCTCTCTTTTGTTCGGAAAAGTTCGACACGTGTTCTTTCCCGTCACCCATCGCACATCTGGAAACGAAGGCAATTGAAGCCGGATCTGAAAAATCCAAAGGAATTTAACGAAAGCGTTCGGTAGAATTTATGGACGGCTTTAAATAGCACTCCAACTCGTATCCGTCCCCCGTCATCTTCTATCGCAATTGGAGATCCTCGCAAAAATGTTACAAGCGTGATATTCAAAAGTAAATAACGACACGTAATAAATGAAGTATAGGTGAAATATTGGTTCCTCGCGTTAATTTTATTTTTTATGTTTTATATTTTCATTCAACATTTTTCAATAATTTATAAGAGGGTTTTATAAAGTTATTATAGATTTTTCTTCGAAGAATTTGTTCGTCCGATATTTATGATTCGAATATTTTTCCACTCGATATGCAACGCGTTCACTTTTCCTACCTTGCCGCGATTTTGTTTTATCGCTCGCTCCTTGAACGTCCGTCGAACCACGATAATCGTCATTCCTCAGAATGTGCGCCTCGATCAAGGACTTCCAGGTCACTCTATCGAATTGCTTATAGGGTGTTTTTTCAGTCGGTTCTTTCATCTGGAAAAGGGTTGCGGAAATTAAGGGCGTTTATCTTCGTCTAAAAGATTGAGTCACTCAGGAGAAACTTTTATGGATCAGTTTTATGGATCAATCGACACTTACGTGCAAATCTCTAGTGAAATGATTTTCGCTTCTTCTAGGATAGAAACAAATTATCCTGTTGTTTTCAGTCGTCAAATTCCGATTACTTCACTGAAATTCTGTCTGTATATATGTATGTTATCATTTCTCAAAATCAACGAAATTTTGACTCAAAACTACTACAAATCGGATGCTACTTGTTAGAAACGATTTTATCTAGCAAAATTACAATCAATGAACTTTCCTAAACGGACTGTTAGGATAGAAATTCAAAAATGTATTAGGAAATGTTAATCGGAAATACTTATCGAAAATAGATGTAGCATAAAAAAATATTTTCTTCTTGACAACATCGAATTTTAAATAAAATTTATTTTTCCCGTGAAACGTTTTGTGTAATAGAGGAGAAGGTAATATTATATCCATTTACATTTTGTATAATAATTTTGTTAATAATTAAATTTAATTTTGTTTATAATCAAATTTGTTAATAATCAATATTTAAATTTAAAACTTAACGATTACATTCAACAAAGTGTTGAATTTATTCAATTGATAAATTCAAAATTATGAAATATTTATTAGGACATTATTTATAAAAATGTAGTAACACTGCATAATGAGTGGAAAAAAAGACGTGATAATGTCCTCCATAAATTAAAAAAATTAATTTTGTTTGAAAAAAACAGTTTTGGTTACAAAATTAATATATTTACAAAATGAATGTTGCAAAAAATATTGCAAAATGTATGCAAATGCATATATGTACATATAATTTCTTCCGTATATAAGTGCTCAATAATAAAAATTTATAGTACATGTAACGTAAACTATAAATTAGCAATAGAGTTACGATTGATTTATCGAATAATTACTTTGAAAACCTCGAAAAAGATATACATCATAGGCATGTTTAGGGGGTTACTAAATGCCATTGTTTAACTTTGAATTCAAAATGTGTACAAGTCAAATAAAATGTTAAATAACAAAATACTCAAAGGTACATATATTCATGTGATAATACGCACAAGTTTAAGAAGAAGTATATGTAATTAAATGTCAAAACCTTGAAAACATTTCCAATGCTTGAAAATAGAAAAATAAATGCCGGCTACTGTGTATTAACGCCATTATATAACTTCGAGTTACTAAATAAGCAATTACATAAATAATCAGAATTTGCGAAGATATTAAGAGGAGTCATTTGCCATTATTTACGCCATATACCTTCTTCTCTAAAATATAAAAGTATTGTAATTATACAAATTATAAAATTATAAAATTATATAGTGTAAATTATATAGTGTTATAAAAATATATTAAAAATATGTTTCTTCTTGACACATATTGTACATTTTTTAATGGTGTAAAGTTTACTTATTACTCATGTAGTTAATAAATTTATATTTTATCATAAAGCATAATTAATTAAAAAAACTTCTCATTAAACGCATCACTTTGAGCGTATAACGATTATCTCAAAGCAAATTCACACGTGCAAATACGTATATTCGTAATATATTTTAAATAACTATGAAATCAAGTGCATCAGCTGCGGATAACATTTACACGATTAACTAAATCTTCTTTTTATCCGCATAATGGGAAATGAGAGAGAGCGAGAGGGGGGGAAGAGAGAGAGAGAGCAAGTCGCGACTAACTTTAGTAAATCAAAGCAGTCGCACGGAATGAATTATGATCTACAATCTAAATTAATTTCACTCGCATTAATCCTCGAGAAAATTCCCGCGCTTTTTCAACTCTCCCGCGCTCGCTTCTACCGCGTTTGAAGTCTCTGCCACAAATCAAAAATTCCGTTTACCTCGCAAAAAGCCCGCTTCTTTGAAAAGCTCGCCACCAGTTTAAACTAGTCCAGAAGTTAATGTCAAAAGAGTCCGAGCGTGTCGACTACGAAGTCTGTCTCATTTCGACACCCGCAAAAACGATAATGGCGCGCGGTGAAGAACAGTTGAGTAAAACAGTTAGAACGCTACGGAATAGTCGCGAGACCAGACAGATTTTTCCGAGTGTGAATTATCAAGATAAGACACTTAATACATACATATACGCCGAAGACGTATTCATATGTCAAGAGGGAATGGAAGACGGAAAGAGAAAAGATAAGACGTGGTCTCAGTCCATCAGAAGAATTAGCACACCAGAGGAATTAGCGAGCGAGAAGGGTTCCGAAAGGCAGAAGAACAAAACGATGGTGCAATAAGCAAGCGTCCTTGTTTCGGAGGTAATATCTCTCTTTCTCTTCTTCTCTCTCATGTCTTTTCGGCTGGTCTTCCGAATCGAGTGTTCGTTTCGCTCCTCATTTCTCTTCTCTTCTCGTTTTCGTCTTTCTTGTCCGATTCTTCTCTACAAGAAGCTCTCTCTCTCTCTCTCGCTTTTAACCTTCTTCATCCTCTTCCAATAAGTGACATAAGTTTCTTCCTCTGACTTCTACCGCTCTTCCCACTTCTGCTTTTCGCGCGCAACCTCGTTTCTCTCTTTCTCCCTTGAGTCTGGCTCTTTCCCCTGTGCCTATATACGCCGCCCCAAACTTGAATCCAATTTTCCACATCACATCCCGCAAAAGTTACTCCGCGGGTGCTCGGCGGGGCAGGAAGCAACGCGACGCACGGCTCTCGCACGAGGGAACGGTGGAACATTTTTATCTTCTCTTTGCTTTTCTTCTACCTCCTTCTTCTCTTCCTCCTTTTCCTTCTCCCTCGTGCCGTCCGAAGTAAAACAATTTCGGAACATATTGCCCGAGTACGGCTGCGATCTCTCCCTTCTAACCTCTCGTATTTTTTCCGCCTCGTCGCTATGTCGTCCCGCTTATTCGACCCTCGTGGAAAACGTAATAACGCGTGTACCACTACTGTTCCCGTAGTTCCCCTTGTTTTCATCTTTTACCATCCTTGTCCTGCCGTTGTTCGTTTTTCAACAAGCAACAAAAGTTTCTAGAAGAAAAGCCAACTTGGCAAATTAGAATTGACTGTTTAGTGATTGCTTAATTCGATTATTTTAAGATGGATAAATGTGATAAATTAGCAATTCGTCATGCATCATAAAATTTTGCGAGAAATAAACTAAGAAATTCGACAAATATTTTTAAAATTTTATATAATGTAAGACAGTAAAGCAACAAATATAGAATAGGTAACTAATATGGAATAGAAGCTTATTTTTTAAACAAAGCATTGCATTCTAGTGGCAATCACTGGAAGTTGTTGCAATTGTTGTCAAATGTGCCATTTCAAACAATGAATTCGACAACGAAGTTTTCTAATATAAATATTTATTTATTTTTGTTGCGTTTGGAAATCTGATCACTATCTTAAAAAGTGTTTTTACAAGCTGAAGATAAATTATTTAATGTTTATATTATGTATAGACGCTTTTAATAATGTATGAATAAAATTATGTTGTTTAATTGCGATTTGTAACTCTTCATTGAATTAGGAAGAATTACAAATCGCAAAAAAAGTTTGTATGTTATATTAAAATATGTTGAATAATACGGAATAATTAAATTATTATGGAATAAAGAATATAACGTTTTTGTTTGTTTTATAAATAATAAAAAATGTTTTTGATGTTAATTAAAGTTTATTTTTATATAATAACTTAACAAATTAGGATTTGATTTTATTATCCATGTTCATGATGTAATTTTATTTTTTATGTGTACTACATTGTACAGCAAAGATATGATTTGTAATTGTCTTTCGATCAGTTTACATAAAACAAATTTGCACTTCATTTTTGTGTTATTTATTACTGTTCTTCAAATTTGATCGGTATATTTCTATATTATATCTTTTTTCTTATTTTCTTCATTTTCTCACTTTTTACTTTTTTGTAAGCTAGACATTACAGACGCGCGCTTCGCGCACGCTATGTAATTTCTTTTAATTATACTTGCTTAAATACTTGAATAAATGTAATTTATATTATACTGTTACTATTACACTATTAACCCTTCGGTACACAATTGTCAAAATATGTAATGATAGTCGCTCATAAAGCAAGCGCAGCGAGAGAACCAATGGTATCACCACGATACCAAATTGATATCGCGGAAAAGCGGCAACAACATTTCGATACATGCGATTATCGATGTACATAGCCTTTATTAGAAGACCTTTTTTAGAAGTAGACTAGAACATAACAGGCGCACGCTACGCGCGCGCTATTAAGCTTTTGATATTACATATTTTCATACAAATTATTATACAAAAAATTATTATTATTATTTTTGTTTTTATTATTAGTTTTGTAATTTGAATAGTTTAAATAATAATTAATGATAATATTAAATAATTTTATATGTTTGTAGCGTCCTAAAGTGATTTCATTAATTTTTTTCTTTTGTTATTTTTCTCATAATGTGGTTTTAGTATTAGAAGATCTATTAAGGAGATTTATTAAGTTAGTTTCTTATCCTAATCTATTCTTTATATATATATCGTCATTGTGCTACATGTTGTGTCTTGCGGAATATGATATTTATATAATCCATAAAAAACGTTCACGTCAAAGTAAAAGACTTTTAGAAAACATCATATATATATATATATATATATATATATATATATATATATATATATAAACTTACAAGTATTTTTATACAGATGTTTAAAAAAAGAAAAAGAAAATATAATATTACTGTCTACTATGTCGATTTTAAGGTTCATTTTATCAATAGCTTATTTTTTCTTATTTTACGAAAAACTTAATTTGTGCAAAATTCAAAAAAATATAAAAATTGCTATAGTATTTGATAGACGACATTTTATAGTTTGTGTATATGTTTTTATAGTTTAATTTTTAGTTTTTGTTGAAGAAATTCAATCTAAAAACAAAGTATGTTAATATTGACGATTTTTTTCTATAAAAAGTTTAAGAACATCAGATCATATATATATATATATATATTTTTATATACATAATTTTTAACTTATTTATTATCGCGCTGGCTACCAAGATAAACTTTTAATGTTTGCGAAGAACGTACTCGTGAAAAAGCAACATAAAGTTGCCCATAATTAAAATACATCTTTGCGAAGATCTATTCCCACTCTATCAAATGTCTTTGTGATTTATTAATTGTCATAGCAAAAACATAATTTTATTGGAAATTGTCTTCTTTTAAAAGTAAAAGGATATACATTTTCGCAATATAATGTTATACGATTTAAGAAAACAATATCTCCTACTTTATCACCCGTTAAAATTTTACATTTTAGTAAATGATCAGCAAGTTCTATAATCATTAATTTAGTACCATTAGAAAAGACCTTCATTAATACTGAGATTTCTAATCAACATAAAGATACAATTCGATTTTAAACGCAATTCATAAGGTGAAAGAGACGGAGACAAAATATTTAAATATTCTGGTAATAATACTTCACCAATATCACCATTATCACCACAGTTTTCAGTACTATCTATACTTATATAAATTCGTTCTTCAAATGTATCTAATAATTCAACTATTTGTTTATTAATTTTTTCTACATCGGCATTTCTTGCAGAAAGTATTGCACTTAGCAATTTTATTAAATTCTTTTGTATCAAATCATCATATATATATATATATATATTGTATAATATTGGCATCAACGAGTGCAATACAATAATCAGGAAGCTGTATATTATCGTTAGAATCATTTAATATGTCCATATCCAATAAAAATTTTGCAAATTCAGTTTTCTCTGGAAGAACTCGCATATTTTCCATTAAAGAGAAATTTATAAAATATTTCCAAGTAGAACTAAATTTGATTGAAAGATTCACAATTTCACTTCAAGTTCCATACACTTTAATAGAAAGTTATCTGAAATCACCACCTAACACAATAATTTTTCTATTGAAAGGTAAATTATTGTTCATGATATCACGTTCGATCCATTATCTCTGAAGCATATCGTGGTGCCATTGACGTTTTATCTGAAATAAAAATATCTATTTCTTTCAAATAATGAGCTTCCTTGGATTGGATTTTAAGATGAATCAGTAAATAATGGAACCGGTAATCTAAATGTTTTATGAACTGTTTTTCCTGCTGGCAATAATGTGGCTGCAATACTAAAAGCCATTGTACATATTTGTTTATTTTGAATTTTGGCTAAATAATAGATAGTCGTATAAATGTTTTACTTGACCACTTGAACCATCGATATAAATACAATTACTATTATGATTGTTAGTATCTAATCTGTTTAATACAAGATCTACTATTTCTTTTTGCTTGTTAATTGTTCATATTGTCTGGTACCAATTTCCATAGCTTCTTCAAGTGTCATATAATCATTCTCTTCAACATTTTCTATTAATTGTTCCATTTGTGGAAAATCAGCAAGACTTTTACCTTCAGCATAAAGCATTGTATTAATTTGCATATATGTTTTCCTTTAGCCTTGTAACAATCCAAAGTATTCGAATAATATTCATAATCTTCCGACATTGCTACTTTAAAATTTTTCCTAAGCTCTTCAGGATGCAACTGTTGACAATGTAATAATATACGTACAAATAATCTACGAAGTTGTTGAGGCATCATCATCTTCAATCAAACCTAAAGCTAGGCATGCCGCTGAAAACGACTGACATATTTCTCCATTTACAATTCTTAAATCATCGAAACTGGTAGCTCCCTTTACAGTGAGTAATAATAGCCGTAAATAAAATAATTCTGTTTGTGTTGGACTAATGGAATACATTCGTCCTATACAATTGTAATGACTTTTGTGTTTAACTCAACAAAATACATTCTTTCCATTGATTTTTTCTTTCTTATATGTATAACAGCGTGGAATTTCTACATATAAATATTGTTTTGCTTCTATGTCGCGAAAATTTAAAGAGAAATAATCAGTTAACATCGTAATTTGATTTAAAGCAAAATTCATTGTTTCTTCAAAGGCTTCGTTTTCAATTATACTTATTCAATTATATTAACATTTTGTTGATTAAGAAGATGAACTGGTAAACGTACTATAGTATGATTTTTATCTTGTAGTTTCTTTTCGAGAAATATGCCAACAGACTTCTACAAGATCGACATAACGAGTTTCTATAAAATTACGTATCTCATTATGATCAATAATTACATTAACATTATTTGTTATGGGCTCAATTGTTATAGCAGCGGCATCGTGTCCCTTGTAAATATACTCATACAGATATTTAACCAATTTAATACTTGAAACTATCTCAACATTTATGTGACAATTACAAATAATTGATAAAATAGGACAATACTAACATAATGATTATTAACAACATAGCCACCAGAGCGTTCAAAACTTTTGCCATTATTTCGTTGACGATAATAGGGATAAGCGTCTATAATCCATTTTTGTCTCTTCAAGGTACGATTTAGGATAATGTTTTGAATATCTTCCATCCACCAATCACAACAAGATCCATAAATCATGTGTCTCATAATTATATCATATAAAGAATGATTTTCACATGGATCAGGAATTTCAACAGAAATATATTTGTCAACAATCTGCGGAGTTGTTATTTTTAAACTGTATGCGGATTGTTAAATTTTAAAACTGTATTTTAGAGTAATTAGCATGTGAACATGTGGCAAACCGCGTTTTTGAAATTCAATAACCTATACAAAGGTTGCAACTTCTCCAAAAAATGTTTGTTTAATAATCAAAAATCAATTAAATAATCTTTTTTAATATTAAAAACATGTGCACAAAAATATCAGATCTATCAGAAGCTTGTTGATCATGAATATATTTTTTTTGATTTCACGAACCATTTTGGATTGCAAGTCATTGTAATAAAAAGGTCTGGTTTACTAAATTTACTAATAATTACCATTAAATCTTGATAGTTTTGTAACATATTACGAAGTGATCCAACAAATGTGGAATGGAAGTATAACCATCTTTCCAATACATCCATTTGAATTATTCGTTTGAATATAATCTCTTAATCTTGATATGTTTCAGTACGTAATTTCTTCTGATGATCTTTACAATAATTTATTATATCCTTTTCAATTTTTACGTAACTGTCTACAAGCCATTATTGAAATAGACGACTTAGTATAAAAACGTTAAATTCACGAATAGCATGCGATATTTAATATACTGACTTCTAGTTATTCGTTTATTACTATTTAATTTTGTTAAATTATAATGTTA
>JANQDE010000253.1:6480-39431 GCA_037157785.1 Cephalotes varians
TCCGTCCGATCCGTGCGATCATAATTTTTGTCGACACTCGCTGTGATACCAAAGCCGTATGAATTACTAATTACCAAAGMCATTATTAATTTCATTTCCRATTAAGAATTTATGTTCCTTTATTAAATAAAGTATTTATTTATTTATTTCTATAACTTGGTGTTTCGTCCTTTCTCGAACCCTGACTCCGGCGAGCCGATCCGAGCGCAGCGAGAAAGTTGAAATGTTATAAGTTAAAATGGGTCACCCTGTATATATATATATATATATATATATATATATATATATATATATATATATATATACCGTTGTTTGCATGTTGCATGTCAATAAATTTGAACTCGTTGAAGACAAATATACAGCAAATTATCAGTATCATAAGCAATCTTAGAATTGCGCGATTTTGTTTAGACATTTGGACAGTTATACAACCTTGGCCAAAAATATTAGGCACTTCATTAACTATTATATAAGTTTTAGTTCAAAAATTGATTTACGGCATTTATTGTAAATTATGCTTTGTTTCAAGAACTCCTTAAACTTATGTATAACGAGTGATCAATAGGAAATAATACAGATAAAAGAATTCCAGACAAATAAAGAAAGTATAGAAGCCTAGTACCTTTGATCAAAATTGTAGTTACTAAAAAGTAAGTAAAAGGAGTCGTTACTTTTCAGTTACATTTTTAATGTTTAAAAATATTGTTTTTATTTAATCTATTTTGAAAGTTATATTCCTTATTGTCAACAGGGTAGGCCTTTAATTCAATTCATTAAATTTCTCAAAATTTAAACATTTATTTATATTGCACATATATATTTCAATGGACAAATTATAATAAAAACTTAAATTAATATCAACTGCTTTGGACAGTTGATATAATATTAGACAAACATTTTTTTATTAAGCACTTTGCAAGTTAATTACAATTGTTGAGAAATACTGGCAGTTCTTCAGACGATAATTCTTCATATCTATAATTTTGCGCTGCCTGTACATCTGCAAGTTTTTCAGAGGGATGTAATCTATTAACTTCTGAAATATGTTCTGCTGTTGGTTCTAACATCATAGAATCAGCAAATGTATTCTGTGGAAGTATTCGCTTATCTAGTAATTTATTTATGGCTGCATCACTTATATCAATAGAAGCAGCTGGACCATAATCTGGTCTCTTTGGTCTTTCTTCTGTAATAAGAATAGAATAATAAGTAGAAATAATTAATTTTTAAACGTGATAAAAGAAATGTGTGTGTGTGTGTGTGTGTGTGTGTGTGTGTGTGTGTGTGTGTGTAAAATTATAAACTTTACGTTTTAATATATCACATGCCACATAGTCAGCAGCTCTAAATAATTCTGCTTTTATAAGAAGTTCTAGTAATAATTTTATTGTTGGTCTCTTTCTCTCCATAGTACTCCACTCATCCAAAAATATTTGAGCTGCATTGCGTTTATCTCTACATGCCGTTTGTTCAATGATGCTAATCATACAATCATTATAATGATATAAATTATTGTTCTTAATGATAAATTTAAGAAAAACATAATTCAATTTATAAAAATTTTTTAATAATGCTAAGAAGGAAATAATATTAAGAAAATACACGGAAATGTTCTTCAATTTTAATAATTTAATATGTTGAATTTTACATAAAAATAAGGAACGTTTTTTTTATACGTGTCTATAGTCAAGAAGTTTTCTTCTCGATAACAAATAACCCTTTGAAAAAAATTAAATTTTTCTTTCGGAATATTGATGAAATTATTTGTAAATAAATTTTTACTATTTGTAAGTAAATTTTTTAGAAGCAAATAAATTTCATGTGGCTTGGATACACAAGCTGCGTTTCAATATTCACAGTTCTGAAAATCTTGCATACACTTATTCACAGAAAGGTTACAACTAGAGACCCTATACCAGTAACCAGAGTCTGGACACGAGCGATTGTGGCAAAATGCTATGAGAGAGAAAGATATATATATATATATATATATATCACATCTCCGTCTATTCTTTCTAACCTTAATGGCTGCGTTGGGCAAACGCTATTAGCGCTGAAAATCTATAATACACATGCACTATAGATTTTCATTGCTAATAGCGTCTGCCCGAACGCAGCCAATGTAATATGTATATTTGTATATTTTTTCAAGTGGAAGTTGTTGGCAATGTCAAAAATATTAATATTAAAAATAAAAACATTAATTAAATATTTATAGTAAAAATGGGTGGATGCGCTGTTCCATATTGTAATAATTCAGCTGCCAAGGATATACGATGAAAAGATTTCCTAGAAATCCTGAACGACAAACTGTATGGATAAAAAATATTAACTGAGAAGATTGGGTATCAACAAACAATTCACTTCTTTGCAAAGTTAATACGTTTGAATTTTTTACAATAAGATAAATGAAATATTTAATATTAATGTAATTAAAATTAAATGTGATATTTTAGAGTGCCATAATCTGTTAACAAAAATAATTGCTAAATTTGTTGTATTGAGAATTTATAATAAAAGAAAAAATATTTTATTATCTCAAAGATATGATAGTAAGTCTATGTATAATATTCGTTAAAAATACAAAAATATTCTAAAGAGTTTATGTTTACATTTCTCCTATTTGAATTTATAAGGTTATCGAAGTTTGAATTGGAGCGGGAGTTGCCACAAACGACGGACCAATCAAAGTTGTCAATCTCGTGTCCAGACTCTGATATAGGGGCTGTGTTCCCATTTGATCTTATTCAGCATAATATCCAGTGACCGTTATGTTGTACTGGTTACTGGACTGAAGAATCGTTCCCTTTTCAGTGAATACTGCGTTGACGTCACACTTCGCATACGCTGGCTATTTGTCGTTCCTATTGCGTTTAATATTGTTTTATTGCGATTTCATTAATTTTTCTTTAATATCGTTATTGCATTATAATACTATTAAAGTAACAACATATTGCGGTAGATACATGATATTGTCAATAATCTATTTCTATACTTACAGTAATGTTTCCCGAAATATTTTCAGGTTATATAATAGGTTATAATACCAAATAATTACAAATTATTGTTTGTTGGGTTTACAATTGGGTTTACAAATCCAATTATATAAAATTGTGACGATAGCAACACAGAATAAAGAAAAATCAACGAAAAATCACAATAAAATGTCAAATTACAATAGGAACGATAAATAGCCAGCGTGTGCGAGGTGTCACGTCAACGCAGTATTCACTGAAAAGGGAACGATTCTCCAGTCCAGTAGCCAGTACAACATGGCGGCCACTGGATACTGTGCTGAATAAAAGCAAATGGGAACACAGCCAAGGTCTTTAGTTACAACACATCTTATTTTAATGAATTTCGGAACATACAAATATTTTAAAGGCTATCGCACACAAAAAAACTTGAGCAGTAAAACTTAAGCAATAAGCGAATCAGCTAATCACAGTCAAGAATTTGGCAAAACGTAAGCGGTACCAAATCAAAACTGTTGATTTCCTTACTGCTTACGTTTTACTGCTTAAGTTTTTTTTGTGTGCGATAGCCCTAAGCGGTGTCTACAATGAGATTTTAAGCTTTAAACCGTAAGAAATTAATCATAGTCAAATATGAGAAAATTAATTGATTATGATTGATTAATTTCTTACGGCTTAAAGCTTAAAATCTCATTGTAGACACCGCTTTAGGGTCACTTTTACCAAGCTCCGGTTAACCACAGAGAAGCCTGAGAGCGACCATCCCGGCCTTTTTCATGGGACCGTTGACCCCCGTACATTAGCGTCACGTACATCCATTTTAGCGACAATGGTACTAGGTAGCCATAATGTCGATAAAATCGAAAATGGATGTGATACGTATCCGTGTTAAATTCACAAATGGATGTGGTGCGTGTCCGTGCTAAATCCATTTGAATTTGGACACGTACCACATCCATTTTCGACACTACGATTGTAGTGTGTAATCTCGTTTCATATAGATTTCAATCTATTCGAATAGTGTGGGTTAGGTTAGGTTATATCTCTAGGAAGTGAAGCACCCCCACAGGGGAGAGGGCGGAACATACTGCCTCCACGCATCAGATTTCTTAAAAATTGAAATCTATATGAAGCATGGTTCCATACTACAACTTTTTTTTGGTTTATCATTAAGTTTAAATTTTGTGACCTCTATATACATCTTATAATGTACGAAAAAACGATTAAACCTAACGTGCTTATATCTCGGTCCGCGGGGCAGAGCGACACTTTTTATTGCCACATTCTTTCGTTTTATGCAAAAACGTGTTGAATGAGTCTAATTTTATTGATTTTGAAGGTGGTGACCCTAGTGTGTGGATGGATGGGTGGGTGGGTGGATGCAACTACTATTCATCGTCACTATTTAATGCTAAGGTTTCTCCCCACTGGACAAAATATATGATCTGTTTTTTGTGATTGAACTAGTTTTTGTACTTAACATAAAATGGATATATATTTAAAGTTCAGTGAAAGCGAGATAGAAAGTTTTAGTACATATGTAACCATGCATCCCGAATGCATCGTTACTAACCTCCCCACGCACCTTAGCACCGAGATCATACGCGCCGTATACCCGCGCGGCCGTTAACGGCCAACACCAATTCGGGCCCAAACGCCGTTGGCCCGAAACGCGCCGAAGTCGCGCCGCGACACCGCCGTCGATGCTGCCGCGATCGGAAAGGGAGACCGGCTTAAGCGTACGCCGGCTGCCGATTCGCTTCAGTCGGCCCGGAGCCGGGTATAAAAGCGGGCTGACACTCTAGACCGCCGACCTGTCCTAGCGACCTAGCTCCTAGTGATCCGTCCGCAGTATTCCAGATAGCCAGCAATTGAGTGTGCTCAAGCGCAGTCGAGAGTACTCGACATCCTGATATTCCGAATCCAGGAGACGATCGTTCTCGTTTCCAGTCGAAAGTACTCGACATCCTGATACTCCGAATCCAGGAGGCGAGCGTTCTCGTTTCCAGTCGAGGATGCTCGACACCCTGATACTCCGGATTCCGGAAGCGAGCGTTCTCGTTTCCAGTCGAGAGTACTCGACATCCTGACACTCCGAATCCAGAAAGCGCACGTGCTCGCTCTCAGTTAAGAGTACTCGACCCTCCGATATTCCGCGCGTCGGGGGCGAACGTTCTCGTCCTCCGTCGAGCGTACTCGACACTGCCGTCGTTATCGCACTTACGCGCACCGGTTCCGGAATTCTCATACGCCATCGGGTCGCTAACCCGAACATTCAAGCAGCCACTGTAAGGCCCGCGCACCGCGTACCAATCAACGTTTACCGCGCAAACCCGCGCTCCGCGCTCCGGCGCCGCGGCCTATCCGGCGCCCGGCCCGCGGCCTCCTACGTCACTCGGCCTGTCAGGGCCAATCGCACGTACCAGCTAAGTACCAGCACCGCGATGCGCGCATACCTGACACGAAAACATGTTACCGCGCATTGTTACGCGTAACACACGCCACACGTTTTCAACACAAATCACTGTACATACACACGCCTCATCTCAGGCATTGTACATACATCATATTTCATCTTGTACTTATACTGTTTGAATAAATAATTGTTAATTGTTACTTAAACCTCTCGCAACAAGTCTCTATTCTTCCGAACCCGGCGACCGACGAGCCTCTCTGGCAATCCGCCTCGCAAACCCGACCATGCGAAAACAAACCGTTACACATGAACCAATAGATCACAATCTGATCTTATCTTAAAACTGTCCTATGTATCTAGAACCTGAACATTCGTGCAATTTCTCATGTCGCGTATGGAGCACTGCTGCATGTGTGTCAAGTGCTGAAGTAAGACAATATTGTAATATTTTTTGAGGAACCCCAACACTCCCTACAATCATCAATTCAAATAAATCAGATGCAATCGACGGGCATCGGGTCTCTTCCCGATGTTGCTGTTAAAAAATGTTGCTATCTCATTTCAGTGAATATCCCACACACGCTCGCAGTGATGCTCCGAATTATGAATACCTAAGCACTAAAACTTTTTATTTCGCTCTTGCCATACTTCTTGCCATACTTGCCAAAAATATATATCTATTTTATTTTAAATACAAGAATTATATACTACTTCAGTTACAATGAAAAGATATATTTTGTTCTGTGTGGGTAGAATTTTAATTCTTTTAATAAATAGTGGAATGTAGCTTATATATTGAAATTAATCTAAAACGATTAGGAGTATAGGGCTCTAAGAATAAAACATAAAATTGAAAATTGAAAAGAAAAGTGACAATAACAGCCTCTGCAGATATTGATATGAAGTAAAAAATATTCTTTACTTGTTGATATGGAGATGTGTATTGATAAACATTTTGACTACAACTTTGAGTCCTCTTCAGTGCCAAGAATTACAAAAATAAAAGAATCAATTTAAAATCAGTCCCTTCTTTGTACTTGGTCAAATGTTAAGAACAAGTTCAATCAGGAATAAAAAAGTCAAGATAAACTGAGTCTAATATCTAAAAAAATACGGAGAAGAAACCGATATAACAAGAAAGTGATAAGTGTAATTAGTAACACTCAGTTACTAGTAATACTCAGTTATTAGTCACACTCGTCACTTTCTTGTTATATCGATTTTTTGTCTGTACTTTTTTAAATATTGGATTCAATTCATACTGACTTTTTTATTCCCAATTGACCTTGTTCTTAACATTTGACTAAGTACAGAGGAGAGACTGATTTTAAATTCTTTTATTTTTGTAATTCTTGACAGTGAAAAGGACTCAAAGTTGTATTTTATTATATATTAAAGTTGTTTTAGTTGCACGCAATAAAAACTTCCATGAATATGTCTCCGAAATATGTATTTATCTTCTATTATAGAAAGATGTAAATAGAACGTTGCAAAGAATCAAATGGATGAACAGATACGGATAACAGATTTGTCTGTAATTAATTCTCAAAAACCATTTTTTGAAAAATAACTTTATTATATATGAATTTTGTAGTAAAATGATCTTTAATTTAGTTATAGAAGATTTTTTAATTTTAAGAAAAAGTATTAAATAGTGATATTTTAAAAATTAAAAGTTAAAAGAATTTTATTATTTTAAAGTACTTTTAAAATTATTCAATCTTACTTACCAATTTTTATCTTTAAGCTTAGCAATATTCATTTTAAAAAAAACAATTTTTTCAAAGAGCTATTTTACCATAAACATTAGGCATATATAAAAAAAATAGGTCCTTCATTTTAGTCTAAAATACATCACATTAAGCTCAGAAGGGATCATTTCCGTGTATTTCTTTATAAGTATAGAGATTTCTTTCCTGTTTTTTTAGAAACAATAAAACAAAAATATTGTATTTTAAGTAAATAATGTATTTTAAGAAATATATGAAATTAGATTTAATTTCATATAAATAATTCAATAAACATATATATGTATAATAATTAAAAAAACATAAATAATTCAAAATCTTTATTAATAGAAAATTAAATAAAGCTAAAATAATTTGAAGAGAGAGAGAGAAAGAGTTTAATTACTTAAATACTGAGGATAAAAATAAATTGCAAGATACGTTCCTCCTTTAGAGAGAGTCGAAAATGTAATTTTATATGTTTTAAATTTTTTTGTTGCAAAAAGACAAGAATAAAAACATTAGTTTAAAAATCCTATAATACAAGACACACATTTTATGGCAAAATATATTTAATATTAATGTTATTTAATAAATAAGAGAATAATGTATTTAAACATATGAAATTAGATTTAATTTAGGTTAGATTTAAAATTACATTTTCGACTCTCTCTAAAGAAGGAATGTATCTTGCAATTTATTTTTATCCTCAGTATTTAAGTAATTAAACTCTCTCTCTCTCTCTCTCTCTCTCTCTCTCTCTCTCTCTCTCTCTCTCTCTCTTCAAATTATTTTATAAGCTTTATTTAATTTTCTATTAATAGAGATTTTGAATTATTTATATGTTTAAAACATCATAAACACTGAGTAAATCTAAAAATTTTCAATTTTGTCTCATAAAAAGATATAAATTTAATCTCCAAGATCAAAGGTAAATAATAATTTACAAATATCTGAAACGCGTAAAAATTTTATAAATTAATGATGTTAATATCCAATATTAACCCTTTCTGGACCACAGGGACACATGTGTCCCACTAAATTTACAAAAGTGGTCTTAAAGGATTAAAATACATTACAGGATTAAAATACATTAGTCAAAGCTAATTAACAAAAACCCAGATCTGTTTCTATTTCAATTAAAAATAGAAAATAGTTTGTCATTTTATAGCGCGAAAGAAATTTCCATAGTGAGAGCTGTCGTTCCATGATTTACCAAAAAAAGAAAGAATTTGAAAGCACTTCTCTCAGCTCAGACTTTCTTGGTACAGAATAAAAAAATTCGGAGTAAGATTAGATAGATGCAATATATTCAAAATAAACTTATTTATTATATGGAGTAGCTCCATAAATTTTTCAACTGCGATATCATTAAATCTCTGATTTTCAGACAAATTTGGCAGTTATAGGAAATACGATTGCTTTTAGAAATATCATTTATAATCTATATAAAGAGAAAGAAAAAGCAAACTTTAAAATATAATAATATATCAGGTATAGTCTATGTTCTTGAAAGAGACATATGTTGCACAGAAGTCAAAATCAATATATTGACATACGTGCGCGTGAAGCAACAGTTTCCAAGGTGCCAGCTGAATTTCACGTGTAATTTTCCAAATAAATACATTATTATTATTTTACGCACATTATTATTATTTACGCATTTATATTCGAAAAGAAAACTCAATACAACAATTTATAAGTATAATGTAATAGAAGTAGTAATTATTTAATTTTTAATTAATTTTTAATTAAATTAAATTTTAGAATAAGAGAATAATGTCAAGTTTAATATACTTTTTATATCTTTTTATTAAGGTCAATTTGGAAAATATATAATCGCTGTGAATGAAAGCGATCCCTACTTTACAGGGAATTTTAAAACAATCTGCGATGAAAATTTCATTAAATCTTGAAAAAATATAAAAATGTACTTGCTTAAATACTTTATGCAATTAACGTTACTATTACTGATAAATTATTAACCTTTCAATCACACAATTATCAAAATATGCGATGACAGCCGCTCACGAAGTAAGCGCAACAAGAGAACCAATCCGTCGCGGAAAAGCAACAACAATTAACTTCGAGACTTTCAAGAGGGCTTCGATACATTCGAATATCGATTTAACATGCCTTTTTTTAGATAGGAAAAAGATGTGCATGCGTTCATGTATATGTGAGCGGATCAGATTTTTATAAATGTTGATAGTCAAGTGAACATACTCTCCCCCATAGCCAAATTCATATATAAGAATATTTTTAACTTTTTTCTACCTGAAATACATATACGCGCGCATGCATACGAACACAAAAAGTAAATAGATAATAGGTGATATAAGAATGTTGATAGTAAAAATAGGATTATTATAGTTACATGATAAACAAATATCAAAATAAATACATCTGTTAAAAATCATTTAATTTCAATAATTTTTACAATACCAAAAATTATATTTATCTTTTACACAAAATGTAACGTGTCACTATTTAATTTCTGCGCTATAATTACCGCGCCTGACTCCTATTTGCCCTTTATTATTTTTATTATTATTTTACAATACGTTTTTGATAGTATAGAAATTTAAAGGATCAAAAAATCGGCCTTATAGAGACCCTTTCTTTGATAGTCTATGACAAACATTAACGACAATTGATCAATCGATGTATACAATCTTTCAATACATTTTATGTGAATTTTTTTTAATTTTTTAAATATTTTTAAATATTTTAAAAACCGTTTTATTAATTTTAAACTTTTATTTTTTCTTTTTCTGCTACATGTTTACTTTTTTTAATTTGATCATTTTAAATAAAAAACTTGGTTCATTTTAGGCCTCATTTAGTAATGAATCATGTACTAATTGATAGAGGAAAGATAGATTACTGAATATCTGATATCTGTTGCTAAAAAAAGTCTGCTAGAATCAACCAAAAAGTTGTTTCCACATCTGATGATTTTAATGCAACAAAAATATTTACTTTTCTACAGACATTCTAATATCTTGATCGAGATTTTTTGCGTATTCTAGATACTAGTAAAGTAATTACACGCACGCAACACCTTACAGTTCTACATCAAAGTTTTTACAAGTGCAATAATATTTTTTAAAAGCTTTAATATGATATTGTTCGATTCACATGTCTTGTTTAATTTATTAATTAAATTTTTAATTTAAATCAAATAATTTAATTAATTTATAATTTTAATTTAATTAATTTTTAATTTTTAATTTTACATGTCTTGTTTAATTTATCAATTAAATTTTTCTTTTCTTGCTTGATAAGCAGTGAATTTTCAATAACTAAATTTTGGACAGGCTTACGATAGATGACAAGTACTTTAAGTTAATATCTTAAAGTAGTCTATTATTCTCTGGAAGATTGGACGTGAAATCGAATAAAAAAATATCATTTAGTACATTTTTCCAATGTTTTTAAGAATATATCTCGAAACAGTATAAAGTACCCCGCAGTTTTTGATAGGAAAATAGGTTTCGGTCGATTATGTTGAAACTTTAGGAAAATGTTCTTCCAGTCATCCTGATCAAAAGTCACAATAACCGCGAGGCTCGAAAACCTCGATTTTTGGATGTACGGGTGATCGAAGTTTCGATCGATTGTTTAAACCTGGGAATTCGTCTCATCGTGTTTAGTATTAGCATTACCCAACGTGCACTGCGTGGAGGTCGCAGATAGGCATTTGCACGTCATGTGGCCCTGATAAAGGTCGATGTGTGTGCGCGCGCGCGTGTGGTGTGTGTGTATGTGTGTGTGTGTGTGTGTGTGTGTGTGTGTGTGTGTGTGCGCGCGCGCGCGCGCGCGTGTATACAGTGGTCAGGTTAGGTTGCACCAGACGATTAAAGATTGCCATCTCCTCTCCTTAATGGTTTAAAACCTTTTGCTCTGTGTTTCAATGTGTTAAAGTAAATGCTGAAAATGATTGCCATTTATTTCCTGATAATATGCTAATCTTTGATAAAATGCAGAAATGGCTCTACGATTCGTTTTAAAAGGTATCAAAGCCATTTCATCCCTTACTCACTGTATCAATTCGTGGATGCTTTCAGAGTTTGTTCTATAAACCTTCAGGTATCCCCATAGATAATAATCAAGAGGAGTTAGATCTGGTGACCGAAGTGGCCAATCCTCTCCTTCCTCATTTCTGTTCCTTCTTTCTATCATAGCGGAAAAGTCTCATTTAAAATACGACGTGATCCTACACCAAAATGAACAGGAGCTCCATCATGCTGAACCCATTCTTCGAAATTATTTGGAAAAGTATTTTGTATGGCTGGAATTATTAGATCTACAAGTAGCCTCTCATACCTTTGAGGGTTCAGATTTTCTTAAAAAAAAAAAAAAAAACGGCCCTATTAAATAGCCATCTATTATTCTACATTTGTTCCTACATTTATTTTTTGTGGATGTTATATGTGAGTTTCCTGCACCTAATTCGAATTCTCATTGTACCAGAAATGAAAATTTTGATTATTAACTTCTCTCGTTAAGATAAAAGTTGCTTCGTCTGTGAAAACAATTTGATAAGGGAAGATGGGCTGGACATCTATTAGTGCCATTATTTTTTCACAGAAACGTATACGACGATCCTCTCCGTTTTGCAATTCTTGAACGTATTGCAATTTATATGGATGGAACTTGTTTTTCTTTAAAATTCTCCAAACCGACATGGGAGCAATGTCGTGAGTTTGAGCAACTCTATTAACACTAAAATGGGATTTTCAATAAATGCCTACAGAATATCAAGTTGTTGTTCTTCGTTAATTGCAGACGATGGTCTCCCTGATTTAGAGCGATTTTTTATGCCAGTTTCTCTAAAACGTTCTATTGTTTTTAACACAATGGACACTTATCAATTCGACGATTCGGATACGTGTCATTAAATAATCAAACAACAGCAGAGTACGATCGTTCGTTATCATCCCATCCACCGCATCATGAGGATAATGATTCTTTCACGTTTCGACAATTCGCTAGCTATTTTTAAAACGTTTAATTTTGAATTTATTAATCGTAAGATGTACACGTGTGTGTGCGTGCATACATATATTTTCATTAACTTTCACTTTTTAACTTCAGCTTTGAGCAAGCAGAAATTAACTGTTACCGTCCAAATACATCTTACAATCTTACGACCGATCCACACATACGCACACACGCGCACCCACCCACTCACATACACAATCATACACACACAAATCACACACACACACACACACACACACACAAGGGATCAGATTTATGCCACTTCCACGCAGTTGATCCTGGATAACGTTAAGTACATGAAATTTCGGCATTTGAGCGGCCGCCATTTTGAATGGGGGTGTCGTAACGACTTGAAATTTTAGGAGTGTGTTTGTTATTAAAAGACCTTTCAAATGAGCCCCTACTCGATCCTTAATCCAATTTAAAATTTTCAACCCTCTTTTACCCCTCCATACCTGGGGGTGAGGAATGATCGATATCCATGTCAAAGGGTAGCTTTTTTGATAAATCAAAATACGTATTTTACCGTTTTTTGATATTTTCATTTTTACAAAAGTTATTTAGGGGTTTCCACACTTTTGGTAAACCCTGTATATAGTAATGTGTTCTTGTTGCATAAATCGTATGTGTATAAGTGCGTTCAGTCGGTAAAACAGGATCCTCGTCGGAGTTCGGTCTGTATTACTGACCAAACGCACATTTCGTATTTCTCTATTTTCTTCGCTTTCTTTATACAGAATAAAAAATTCTTTTCCAGAATAAGAAAAATGCAAACAAATACGGGTAAAACAATACGAAACATAAAAAAAATTTTGGATTACAGTTTCCTGTTATTACCTAGGTTAATTCATTGCATGATATAAATGATTCCAAGTATATAACCAAAATAGAAGCATTTGCCCATATTTTAATAATGCAGAAGAACATTGTAACGGTCTAACTTTTCGCTCGGTAAGCGAAAGTTCGGAATCGGATAGATCTCGTCGGACGCCAAGTTAAAATAAAGAAGCGTGGGTTATAGTTTAAACAAAAACAAAACAGTTTATTGTAGAATCACAGAAACATTATTACATACGATAAACGGAGATAGTTTATACAGCTCGCGGAGCGAAAGTCTTCGTATTAGGTTTATTTACAGCGTCTTACGAAAGACAGAACGGTTTAGTGCGGCGTACGGATTTGGGTTATACACGATAATCGACTGCTGTTCAATCGGCAGCTTACAAAGCTCGCGGAAGGCTTCTTATTTTACATGAGATTTATTTATAATATATATATTTACAGGCCGTGTATGCGACACACGGTTTTCCGCGTGGATCGCACGTGTTGTGCGTACGTACGGCTGACGTGATGCGCATAGCGCAGGCGCGACGCTCGGGCGTCGATCGCGGGACGGCTGAATCTTGTGGGATTCGTCGTAATCGGTGCGCACGTGAAATGGTGACGTCACGGCGTGGCCCGTTGGTCGGTGGCCCGCGGTGGGCCTTGCGGAGCGCGTTGGTTGGTCGGCGCGGTTGTTCAAGCGCGCGTCGGAATGCGCGGTTTTTGAACGATGGTCGTGCGCTTCACGGTTAGTGCGGAAGAGAGTCGGGAACACCCGAGCCTTACGGATCTCGGAAACAGAGCCGAGAATGTCCGAGCTCTTGAGACGGACGAAAGCCGAGAATACTCGTGCCTTCCGGATTCGGAAACAGAGCCGAGAATACCCGTGGTCTTTAGGAGAAAAGACTGTAACCGAGAACACCCGTGCTACTAGTCGGGACTAGACGGGACGGATCTGGTCTCGATCGTTTCGCGCCGAGCCGTTTTATACTCCGCGGCCCGGCTTCGGAGTGGTGGCCGCGCGTAGCGGCCTTCGCTAGCGTCTGGCGAAACGCGTGGCGCAGTGCGCGCGCGGTACGAGCGCGGGTCGCGCGGCGCGGTGTGCGGACGCAGGGCTTCGCTATTTACAAAACTATCTATAATATATACATTATGTACACCCACGGTAATTGATTCTGTCCCTTGATAATTTTTTCAAACTGATATGTCACCACCTTTCTACATTAATGCTCATAATCCATGCGCGATTAAAGATACGTAGACTGCGTTTGGGCAGACGCTATTAGCGCTGAAAATCTATAATGCACGTGGCGTGTACTGTAGATTTTCAGCGCTAATAGTGTCTGCCCGAACGCAGCCGTAAGCTTGCGTAAGCTTGCGTAAGCTCTAGTCGTATCGTTAATCGCGCATGGACTATGAGCATTAATGTAGAAAGATGGTGACATGTCAGTTTGAAAAAATTACCAAGGGACAGAATCAATTACCGTGGGTGTACAATACGTGACGTATCGTCACAACATTATGAGACCTTGCATTTATGATTTTGAAGCTAACAAAAGAAATAAACAAAGAAGCACGATCAACTGTACGATCATAAAAATTTGTGCGAATGTGTGTATGCGATATCGGTATAACAAAGCAATACATATCGTTCAAGTTCGGCCATCTGTCCAGCATTCTCTTAAGGGGATCTAAAGGGATCTCGAACTTGAATGATGCCGATAATACAGACATATCTAATTCAAAACTAAAAATGAAATGACAAGGATAACGACGATTGTCGATAATGAAAGTCACAAGGATAACACGCTTTGTATTGCTCTATTATACCGATATCGCACACATACATTCACACAAATTTTCATAGAATCTTGTATTAATTACGTGTCTAATTGTAAAAACTTCATGCTGTTTGTTTGTGTAATCTTCGTGTCTGGAATCTTCAATTTCGTGGTTACAAGTTGCACAATTTCTATATGAAGCACATATTGTCACGAGTTAACAGCTCGAGACGCCATATTTGGATTAAAAAATGATAATAAAAAATTTAATTTAAAATTTTTTTTCGTTCTTGGCATAAATTTCACATTCCAGACTCGTATTAATACATATACTTTAATTTTGGAAAAAGATTTTCGTGAAAGCATTACAAAGAGAGTTTGTTACAAAATTTACAAAAATTATTGTGTTCTATGTAAAACAGACGCTGCTAGCATCGTTTTAACTTTCTTAGTTTGAATTTACAGAACGATACCGATTTTCTTGATCCTCTTTATAATGACATTATTATTTGATGCTTCTTAAACTTATTCATCTTTAACATTATTTTTATTTTTACACTTCTTCATTTATTATTTACCGATGACTATATGTTTGTTGTTATCTTGTTTTTAGTTTAATTTAATTTTCTCGATCTCTGAATTGTTACTGTCTTTAATACAGGCATAATATTTATTTAAGGCTTTATGGATTACACTGTAAGTTTGACTCGTTTTTATTAATTATCCTTTTCATTTAATTATCAGTCTTATAATGGTATTTTTTATTTTTAATGATTTTTAATTTTTATTCTTTTTCATTTATAATTAAATTTTAATGATGACTTACACACTGTCCTCGGCACTCAAGGTTGTTCATTTCATAAACTCTATTTTTTACATTGAACTTCGTTATCTATTATTTCGATAATTTATTCATTTTAATCCTTTTAATCTTATATTATATTATATTGGGTGGATTCCGTAAAACGCATATGTGCGCATTTTGTTACAGTATACGTAGACATGAACTATAGACAAATACGCGCATGTGCGCTTTACAAAATCCAGTCACTATTGCTTTAGAAAAATAAGCCTTAAATTTATATTCAAAATTATATTTTATTATGTATAGAATACCTTATTAACATTCAGGAAAAAACAATCATAACTTATTATTGATAATATTTTATAAAGTATATAACATATGTATTTTTTATTTTTCTTACATATTAATATAGTGCAATAAATAATTATAAGAAGAATTAAAATATGATTATTGCAATAGAGGTGTCCCATTTTAAATGATCCAGCCCAATATCTCGAGAACTAAACCCAGTAGACAAAAATATTTCAGACGAAAGTTGTTTGGCTGGAAGAGGGACATAAGATGGTGCCATTGATTTGACCTTGGATAATCCTCTGAAGGTCACGTGAAAGTCGCCTTCAATTTTTTTAATGGAACTACCTATTTCTTATTACATATTCTTATAGATATTCTAGAGAGCTTTCCAAAACATTATAACTAAGTTATTTTTCGTTAAATACTTGTTAAATTATAAGGCAAAATCGGGACTAATCCGATTAAAGCAAGATTATAAGGCGGGATTGATCCGGTCGATTAAGGTAAGATCAGGACTGAATCGGCCAATCCGATTCAGAATCTAGTTTTCATGTGAAAGGATTATGATTTTAAAAAATATTCAAATATCTTTCTATTATTATCCATACATAATTGAACTCGATGTTCAAAACTATCAACTATCGAAAAAAGTACATTTCTTAGAATGTACCTACGGCAGGCAAAAGTTATACGCTCCATCATATTCTCTCTTGTTGTGGGTATTTTTGAATATACAACGTTTTTCAAGTATCCTCTAAAAAGAAATCTAAACTTGACAAGTCCGGACATCTAGGACACCATGACACTGATTCACCGCGTTCTATCCATCTACCTGAAAATGTGAAATCTAAATGGTATCTATTTTTCTACTCCTTCTGCGCAGATGCACCATCCTGTTGAAAGAACACACGTTGTCGTGTATCTAGATCGATATCTTCAAACAATGCTGGTAATCTTTGTTGTAGAAAATGTAAATAATTATTACCATTAACATTTTCGTCAAAGAAATAAGAGTCGATAAGGTTTCCGTTTAATATATCACATCATACAATGAGACTCCAGCGATGTTTAACTTCTCGATACCATTTGTTGGTTTTCAATAGACCAATAGTGAGAATTATGTCAATTTAATTGTCCAGTGTTGTGAAAAGTTGCTCCGTCACTAAATAAAACAAATCTGAAAAATATTCGATCACGATTTAACATTATTTGTGCCCACCCGAGCAGCACATATTAGTTGACCAACGGTTGATTTTAAATCGGAAGCATCGGCAGTTGGGAAAACAATGTTGAATCGACATTATTAGAATGCGATGAATCGTTAGACAGACTATTTATTTATTTATTTTATAAGAATTAAAAGGATTGGTGTGCTTCCTTGTATACTTTAAACTATTTTAAAATAACCAGCAGTATTTTTAATTTATTTAAGTGTATACATTATTAATCAATTAACGACAAATACCAACCATTTGTTGAAGGATGTTTAGCCGAAGTTGGACCAACCAATAATTTTTTTTTAATTAAAATGAACAATGAATTAAAATGAACAATGGAAAGCCTCTGAGCCGCTGTGATTGGTGGTGTCCAATCGAGGCATGATCAATCGGAATATTCCCAAATTAATATTGGCTAAAAATTATACATATATTGTAAAGTTCTACGCACAATAGAAAAAATATTAGGAATGTATAAATATTAAATATTTATATCTTGTCTATAATTACAAACTATAATTACAAATTTTGAATCACAGGCACTAATAATTGACGCTTCTGATTTACTGTCGCAACAACCGCTTCTACGATTCTAAATAAGTTTACAATCAATATTATGGATGTATTATGGACGAATATAATATTTAATATTTATTTCTGTTCCTAATATTTCCTCCATTGCACGCAAGGCTTTGCAATCAATGTTAGTTCATTATCACTTGGCAACATTGGGATATTTAGAATTTAGACAGTACAACATGTACCCGATATTGGATCAAGAGCTATATTCGTTTTACCCTATGGCTTAGCTCTTTTTGAGTCAGCTCAGTGGATTAAATAAAGGTAATCGTATCGTTTACTCAAAAAGAACTAAGGGTAATAAGGGCCATAGGATAAAACGAATACAACTAATGTTTTTATGCTATTGGATCATTTTTTAGTTGTTGGTATAATGTTGGCTAAATATAAAATCCAACATTTTACCAATCATTGGCCATCGGTACCAGCGTGACGCCGCCAATATCGGTTCATTGTCATTTCAAAACGTCGGGCTGATATAAGACCATTAGGTAATCGACATAGACTCAATGTAAGACCAATGTTTTTGTGCTACTCGGGCATCTACAAAATTCTAGCCTTTGTTGAAAATCATTGAGTGTTAATTGTGTTAGAGTGATATGGTAAGGATGGAAGTTATGAGTGGTCAAGATCCTGTAATTTGTTGATTTCGGAATACCCAATACTCTTTCAATTTGCGTTTCAATTTGACACGCATGGATTAATAGTTATCATTTCCAATACGACAAATATTGTTGGATCTCTTTCTGGTACATTAATACGATGTCTTTGACGTTGACGTTGCCGTTGATGCAATACAAGCCAAGGAAACCATACAATGATTTGGATGTCATCTATGAGAAAATCGACGATACAACATTGCTTGTCGATAATTATTATGGCTCCAGAGTAGTACCAGAATAATATCAACAATTTCGTTCGAAGTATAATTCGGCATATTGTGTACATTAAGTTACAAAATAAAGTAAGAGCCTATAGATTCATTATTCTGGTTGATATTGACTAAGGCAAATTTAAGCGTTTACGGATCATTCTTTACCATCAGCCATCATGAATCAGTCCCGGATGGATCGATTAAAATAGAAAATGTTGCGTGAGTATAAAGAAATTGAGTAATCCTTTTGGAGGTGGTTACTTTGCTGATACGATACTGATATCAGTCTTAAATTCTCGGTAACTCGTGAGAAAAAAATTACATAAAAAGATAATAGTAGTGATAATGCGGATGGACTAGAAAGAAGCTTTAATGTCACCTAAATCTCTTGATCCTCTGTGACTCCCCGCTAGGGTTATGCAGTTATCCCCAGCCCGATGTTCAGCACCAGGCTTATTAGACTGCTCACCCTTTTATCCGCTAGATCTCCGGGTTCTGTAAACATGCTGCCCCAGAGTCTATATCTTTTGCATGAGAGCGCGGGATAGCGACACAGAATATGTGAACTGTCCTCGCTCTCTTCTCCGCAGAGACGGCAAGTTTTACTTTCGGTGAGACCGAGTTTGTATAAGTGACTTCTTAGAACCACGTATCCAGTGAGCAGACTGATGCCGAGCCTCAGTCTGCTCCTGTTCATAACCAGCAGCTCACTCGTTCTGCTGTGCTGGGGGATTCCATCAGCTGCTTAGACTTGCAGCCGCTGGTCAGTTCCCAGGAGTTTGAGTGCTCCTTCTCTAACCAGTCTCTGATGTTTTTTCTCGTGGCGAAGGGAACGCCGACAACCGGCGTGTCTGGATCCATGTGTGTTCCCAGACCCGCCAGCCTGTGCGTGGTCTCGTTGCCAGGGATGTCTTGGTGGACCAGGTATTCACATTAGAATCAGTTCGTGGGATTCTCCTAGTCTATTTAACGCCCTCATGCAGACCCACATGACAGATGATTCTGTGGTGATTTTGCAGAGAGCATCAAGAGCCGCTCTGCTATCTGAGCAGATGCGGTACCAGTAGTTCACATCCACTCTGGTCAGCAGGGTTTCTGCGCATCTGTGGATAGCCAATACCTCCGCTTGAAATACTGTGGCTAAATTCCCCAGATGGGGTGGCCTCCGTTTGGACACGAATCGATTGAACACGAACTACTCACAGCGCTTGAACAGTGGAAAGCCTCTAGGCACCGGTCGCTGTGGTTGGTGGTGTCCAACTGATCCCAAATTGTGTCCAAACGAGCCCTTCCCCCCCCCCCCAGATGTATGTTCTCTTTATTCAGGGCCCATAAATTCCTGCGCCGTAGCGGTCATTAGGATCTGGACCCATCGGTATATCAGTAATCTGTCTTTGGATCAGTCGAAGGGAGAATTTTTCCAGTCTTCTCTAGAAGCAAAACTTTGAAAGTTTTTATCAGCTGATGTTTTCTAGGAATTCTGTCCTGTTTCAGTGTGAAAGGTTGCTTGTCCAGGCAGAAAGCCGAGTCTTGTGTGTCCGACCCCGGCATTTCTTTACTCACTCTGACATTTGAATCTGTATGCAGCTAGTCTGGCCAAACAGATGATCGCTTGATTTAGTGGTGGAGAGCAGAGGGCGCCGCCTCTGTTGGGACTTCATGGCCCCTGTGGCAGTCCTTAGATAGCTTCTCTGTAGGCTTTTAAGCAGATTTCTAGCACCCTCTCCATCCTGGGCCACCAGACGGGAGCGTCCCGTTTCGACACGGCTCAATTGGACACAACCAACCACAGCGACCGGTGCCTAGAGGCTTTCCACTGTTCAAGCGCTATGAGTGGCTCGTGTCCAATCGATTCGTGTCCAAACGGAGGCCACCCCCACCAGACAACCACTGCATACGTTAGTCTTGGTAGTAATACCATTTTATATAGCCACAGGGCTATATAACTACTCTGGGTTTTGCCCCAGGTCTTGCCCATGGCTCTTCTACAAGCCTACACGCTCGTGTAAAATTTTTTCCTCTTTTTCTCGAGGTGTGAATTTCAACTCAGCTTAGCATCCAGGGTAACCCCTAAGTATTTTACTGAGTTGGTATATGTGATCTCTTTGCCCCATAGTTTTAATGGTCCTATGGGCTCAGGCTTATATTTCCTGGTGAAGATCATGGCTGTGGTCTTGGACGGATTAACCATCAGTCCTACAGCAATGCAGTCCTGTGTGATTCTCAGAGCTTCGTCCATGCGTTCTCTGAGGATGTCTAGAAAGTTGCCTCTGACTATAATGGCTACGTCATCTGTGTAGCCAAAGACCAGGAAGCCTGCTTCCTTCAGCTTTGTCAGGAGTTCATCTACGACCAGGCACCACAGCAGGGGAGAGAGGACTCCTCCCTGCGGGCAGTCCCCAGCCGGGCGGCCTCTAACGATTGCTTTGCCCAGACTGACAGTCAAATATCTGCTCGTCATCATGTTTTGTGTCCAATCCATGAGAGCCTCCGGGATCTCGTGTTTTGTCATTGCTTCTTTAATAGATTGGTTTCAGGTGCTATCGAAAACTCCCTCAATGTCTATGAAGACTCCCAGAGCATAGCCCTTGGCTTCTAGCTGCTCAATTTGGCTCATAAGGTGGTGTAGGTCAGTGTCGGTCGACTTGCCCTTTCTATAGACGTACTGAGAGGGGGCCTCTCTTCAGAAATCTATCGACCAGTGTTTTCAGAATGAATGACGTGAGGCTGATAGGTCTGAAGTCTTTTGCCAGGATGTGGCCGTTTCTTCCTGGTTTGGGTATGAAGACTACTTTTATCCCGCTCCAGCCTTGTGGTATGTGTCTTACAGCTATATTAGCTCTGAGCACTCTAGTCAATGGGCCTAGTAGTACACTTAGTCCTTCTCTTAGTAGTACGGGAAAGATCCCATCTGGCCTTGGGGCCTTATAGGGGTCAAAGATCTTGACAGCCTATTTGACTCCACAGGGATAAACTACCTTAGCCGCAAGGGACCATTCCCTAAGCTTGTAAGGTACCCTAGGATGGATTCCATTACGACTGTTTGGGTTTATAGAGTTCTCCCGGAAGCCTGGAAAATGTTGACATTAGATGCTTCAGGGAGTGGTCTATTGTGTATCCACCATCTGGTCGTTTAAGACAGCCTAGATGGGAGGAGCCACTTCTGATGAGGATTCTGCAGAGCACTCTCGATTTCTTTGCAGAATTTTCTCCAGCTCTTCTTTTTGGCAAAATTTATTGCTTTAGAGTACTCGTGTTGAGAGCTTCTAAAAGCTTTCCAGTCCGTGGTGATTCTGGTTTTCTTTGCTCTGTTGAAAAGCCTTCTCATCTCCGTCCCACGCTCCGAGAGCTCTTTGCTCCACCACGAGATTTTGGACGAAGTGTACTTCGGTTTCTCTGTACAGATACTTTCATACGCTGTTTTGATGGCGTCACTTACGAACTGCGCCGCCATCTCCAGGTTATCGTGTGGAAACTGGATGAAGCTTTCTTAAGAATAGACTCCTATAGCTCATCCAGTTTGTGTGTTTGGGATTGCGGCCCCATCTTATTTCTTTCTTGTGTACGAGGTTGAAGCGCACTTGCCTGTGGTCTGAGCCAAAGGGTTCATTGGAGACCCTCCAGTCCCTCACCAGTTCCGTCATCCCTGCCGAGCCAAGGCTCCTGAACAAGTGCTATTGCTGCATAACAGCCATGCTAGAATTACCAAGGCGCCTTTGCTGTGATGCAAGTTGATTTGAACCACTGGGACCTCGAGACCAGCCATTGTTCTAGACGGTCTCTTTAGTCTCCTGTGTGGGCCTTCCTATGTCCTCCCTGCGTGCCTTGTCGAGCACTCTTATGGACGCTCGACCCAGCCCGCAGAAAGGCTTTAATCCACAGGCTTTTAAGGACTCAAGAGACGCGTCGCCGACAAGGGCAGCGAAGTGAGCGCTCTTGGCGTCTCTGCTTGCCTCTGACGACGATCCACTCTCCAGCGGCCAGACCTGTGTTTTATCTGTCGAGGAACTTAATAGTTTCTTTGATAGTCAAATCAGGCTCCTCTACATGCACCATCACCCGATGTCACTTGGGAAGCTCATCGGCCGGCAGCGCACGCAGCGGAACCCCTCCTATCTTCATCTCGCCGGATAGGCTTTTTAGCCAGTCCGCCGAGCCCTGGTTGGCGCAACAAAAAACGAGGGCGCCGTCCCTTTCCCAAGAGCCAGTGAAGGCTAGGGCGGACGCATTGTCAGGGAGCGCCAAGATGCGCCCCCTAACAAGCCTCCTAACTTCCCCTGCCTTACCGGCCCTCAGCTTTTTGTCAGGGTAGCCCTCTAGAATAAGGGCCATCCTAATCAATCCCTTTGGTCGCCTGGACATAGGACCCCTGATCAGGAGTGACTTGGGCTTCTTGCCCCGGCGATCCTCCGACGGGCTGGGGGTATTGTGCTCCGGCCACACTTTGGCGCGCCGGCCCCAGCACTCCCTCCCTCGCCCGCCGGGAGTGATTCGGTTACAAAAGAAGGAATCTGGGCACTGCCAGTCCTCCCTCTCCTGCTGCCGCTTTTTGTAGCGGCGTCTGACGGCGCCGCTGTAGCGAACTCGGTTCTTGGTGAGACCCGATTTCGCAGAGATATTCTCCTCAGGTCGTTCACTTCCAGAGGAAGTCCCGCCCTGGAGAACTTTGTTGGAAATTTGTATATTTTTCTTGTCCATACATGTCCCACGAGTACCGCGATCGCGCGATATCACCCGGACAGAGCCGCGATTGCCCGGGGCTTGGCTACGCGTACTCCCGGAGGTCGTCCGGTATCCGGGAAGCATCGTTCACGACGCAGCATCTCCTGCGCCATGCAGCTCTCGGTACGGTCGCTTACATCTTGGCTTCGGGGGGGTTCCTCTTAGTCGGCCACATGCGGGTCCGCCCCTGAGATGGCGTCCCCGCCACCCGTCTCGGCGCGAGAGCCCGCAGCCCCCGAAAAATCTCCCAGCGTACGCTGTGCAATTAACGGTTGCCCCGTCGCAGCAACGGAAGCTCATACCTAAGCATGTTTCGGCATCAGGGTGCTCCGCATTCACCTTTCGCGGGGCGTTCAGACCGCCTGCCCCCGGGATCCCCGCGACCCGCAAACCCCCGCGCCGAGACTACTACAAGGTGGAAACCCAGTCGGGGGGGGGACATAAAAAGATAGGGTGAATTCGTTTATGCAGTCACTGCTGCAGAAGGTATCATTTTATCTTTGTTTACGTCCAATGAAAATAAAATGATACCCTCTACAGCAGTGACTGCATAAACGAATTCACATAAATTTATAAAAAAAACCTATGATTATTATAAGGATGAGAATATGCAAAGGAGCGCACTGTCGGCATGAATGTGTTGAGGTAAGTAATTGTGTTATGGATAAGTGCTCTGGGAGAAAAAAGATGGTTACTTGATAATTTGAAAACAAGTATGTTTAATCTGAAGTCAATGTTACAGATCACTGATTTTGAATTTTGATTAGTCAAATTGAAATCAGAGTTGTAATTCGAACTTTTCCATAAAATACATTCGAGTTAACAAGTACAATTCAATCCCATTATCCTAATTTTTAAATTTTATATCTACAAATTTTTAGATTATGTATGTAAAAATGGTTATTCAAATGACAATCCACTGTATTGCAACTTTGAAGTCTTAACTTAACAAGTATTTAACGAAAAGTAACTTTTTAGTTAGTGTTTTAGAAAACTTTCGAGATAAGCTATAAGAATATGTAATGAGGAACGCAAAGTTATAAATGGTTTACTGAGTACAAAGAGCAATGTGCAATCTGACGTTATTGTGCAGCAAAATAACTTTTTGGCTTCTTCATCCAGTAAATGATCTTCTCTGTTCGATTTTAAATTATTCAACTATAACACTCGACAATAATTTTTACTTGATTGGAAAAGCTTGTAAAACATATTTTTTATGTTACCTTTATGTACCCATCAAATGCACGGAACTTTTCGGCATAAATGTTTGATTTTGCTGTTGATGACTAGTCAGAAGCTTAAATTCAGAAATGTGTATGTTTAGGATTATTGTACATTTATTTTTCATTACCGGTAACAATTTTTCACAAAAAATTCTTTTTACGTTGTCTGTTTAATTTTTATTTCAGAGGGTGATCGAACACTTATGTTAAAATTACTGGCTGAATCGTCAAATCAATATTTGTAAGTATAGAGATACAACATCTTTACCAAGAACAGAGCAAATTGATTCGCACGTTTTAATCGTATTTTTGCTTTATTGAAATATACTCATATTGCATGCAGCGTCGAGTATATAACTTTTCATTGTTCATCGTATTCCTTATTTACGAAGTTACGTTTTACGAAGTTATGTTTAATATTAAATTATTAAAAATGACGTCTAACAAACTTCGATACAACTCTTCAAAAACACAAAAAGCGAGAATTTATTTAAAGTTTAAATAATTATACGTTGAAAAAAAGATTGCACATATCTAATCTTTTGATTTGTAAGTATATATTAAAATATCAATGTTTTAAACATGATTCAAGATTTAAAAATGTGTCTAAAAATCTTTTTTGATAGAAATCTTTATTGAAGAGTTATATTCACCAATATATAACAAATGCAAACAGTAATTTGCATAAGAAATGACATTGTTTTAAAACACATTTTTTATTGTAAATATTTCTTTATTTACAATATTTTTATTTCCTACAACTTATTATTATGATTATTAACACTGTAATTCCATTAATCCATTTACAATATGTTAAAATAAAATTAACATTTTTTTATTTACATTATATTTATATGGTATATAGGATGTACCGAATTTAAATGTCAAAACTTCAAGGGTCTGTAGGGGATCGATAAACTAAAAAAAAAAAGATGCTCGTTTTTGCTTTTGGAGAAAATTGTAGTTTTCATTTTTGTACTTATTACTTATTCATTCACACTTACTTATTCACGTTGTCACTTCCTAGTGTAGATATTCAATGCTGCAACAATGCAAGCATTGCATCTAGCATTGATAACTCATGCAGCCAAATACTGATCTGGTAATATTTGGTATACTGTAGCCACGATTCGCTTTCTTGAGTTGATTGGCAACAAATAAATTTCTTGCTTCAGGGCCCTTCATATACAAAAGTCCAGTGGTGTCAGATCAGGATGGCCAAGATACTACTTCACGTCCAATCATCATAGATAATTTCTGTCTAGCCATGCTCGAGTAGCTTTACCACAATGAGGAACCACATTTCAATCTATTGCCGCAGGAGGATGTCTTCTAAATAATTAAAAAAGTCATTTTCCAAAAAATGTGTACATCTGGCTGCATTTAATCTGTCGTGTAAAAAAATCTTACTTGTTCTAAATTCTGAGTCAAATGTTAACAGTAAATTCATGCTGGAACCTGTATTCCCTAACAATTTTAGAATCTTCATGAGCCCATACATGACAATTCTTTAATTAATAATTAAAATTAAAATTAATAATTTCTCCTCTTGTAAACGTAGCTTCATCCATTATTCATTTTTAATGAAAGTGAATTACTGTAAAATTGCTCAAGAAATCAATTGCTAAAATTCAACCTCTCGTAATAATCCTGAGGTAATAAATTCTGCATGTTTTAAATATTTTACAGATAGCAGTTATCACTTCTCAAAGTTCGCCAGATTGTCGCAGTATTTGTAATAGCTCTGAAATGATACTCTCCAAACACCGATCTTAGAATTGTTATCAAAGTGGCGTAGGACACGATTTTCTGCAAATTTTTTCTTAACAGGTCTCAATGAATTAAAAATGAGACGATCTTTCGCAGTCTATTAAAAATCTACGTAATAACTCGCCGATTCAGCATTCTTCTGTTTGAAAATCGGCGCGCATACTCTCGCATTGCCTTCATAGCATTATCATTGCAGAAGCCATACACAAAAATCATGTCAGCATATTCAACGTTAGAATATATACGCGGTATATTGTGACAGGAGTAATTCACTCGATGGCTCTCACAAGTAACTGGCAAATTTATATATGCATAAAAGGCAATGTAAACAAATAATATTGTTTTCGTATATGATTTCTGCGATGATAATACTTCAGAGGCGGTGTAAGGAGTACCTTTGCGCGCCAATTTTCAAACAGAAGTGTAGAACAATGAGTTATTATTGCAAAAGATCCACATTTTGAACAATCTATTAAGAAAATAACAACATGAATAAATAAGTATGAATAAATAAGTAATAAATAAGTACAATAATGAAAACTATGTTTTGTCTTTTTTTGCGATTTTCTCTAAAACGAAGAAAAAATGAGCATATCTTCAAAATTTTTTTCTTAGTTACCGATTCCCTATACGTTTCAAAGTTTTGGCATTTAAATTCAGGACACTCTGTATACAGGATGACTCGTTTTAAATGACATAGGTAAATATCTCAAAAAATATAGAGGATATAGAAAAACGTTTCAGACAAAAGTTGTCTAAAGAAGGAAAATAATGGTAAAATCAATTTTCAAAAAAATCGATATTTCGAGGTCATAAAAGTTCATTGCAATTTTTTTAAATGGAATTGTATGATTCTTTTTTACATAATATGATTTTTTTATTTATTCTGCATGTAAAGATATTTAAGTATTAAAAATATACAGTCGTATATCGCAAATTGCATAATTTTTTTAAAAGCAACTATTTTTTTCATTAATTGATTCTTTTCATTATTCCGTGCATAAAAGTATATTAACACATTGCGGACCAATAGTTTTATGCGTTTTCTGTTTACACTGTTCCACTCTAAATGACAACAACGCAAATACGAGAATTCTCGTGACTGGCCATAAGCTCTAAAACAGAAAACACGAGAATTCTCGTGATCCATCCGCAATGTGTTAAGATATAATTGTGAATAAGCTTTGTGAACTTGGCCCCCGACTTTTAACAAATTAAGTTTTTAATAAAGAAAATATAAGTATTTTAAAATAACAAATAGATATAGACCGATATGTGAAAACACAACAAATAATCAAAGATGTGCTAAACGGTCAAAACTAGTTCGTCGTGCAAATGTTTCTTGTTGCTTGTTAGCATCATTATCATTAAATTAATTATTTATTGATTTAATATTATGATATTACTATTCTTGTTCAACTGTGTTTCAAGACCGAAAATTTATTCGGTGCGCAGTTTGGTGAACTTAAAAAATATATATACATAAATTCACACAAGAAACATTGACGAAGATCTAACTTTGATCGTTTAGCGCATCTTTAATTATTTGTTGTGTTAATATTTTGTTTATAGTTATTTTTGTATACTTGTAGTAACAATTTCGTTTCCATATATTAAAATATGTATTTTGAAAAAATGACCGTCACCCGATTTTGAGATAAACAAAAATCGCTTATATATATTTTTTTATTCAGAATCATTTGTAATTGTTTGTGTTTTAAAAAAGTAACATTGCCAATTTTTAAGACATCTCAAATCAGCGGCACATTTCTTAAAATCCTTTGTAGTTTTTAATAATTTTTTTATCGCTTGTAATTGAATCGTTCAATTATTACAAAACAGTTACAATAATTAATAAAAGATGACATTTTTAATTAATTAAACTACTACAAACTAATAATCAATTAATTTAAGATTATTTCAATAATTTCAACAAATTAATTGATTATATCGATCAATCGATCAGATAATAATAATGCTGAGCAAAGCATCTTATAAATAATCTATTGTGAAAAATATGATCTCAGCCAGGATTTAAACCTGGAAAATAAATAAAATAAATAAAATGACATCTTTCATTAATTATATATATAGTATTTTTTAACAATTCAACTACAAGCGATCCAAAATCGCTACAAACAACTACAAATCATTCTAAGAAATGTATCGCAAGCTAATTCAAGATATCTTAAAAACTGGCAAAATTACGTTTAGTTTATTGTAAAAATGTTGTAACTTTTGAACGGCTCAACTACAAATGACGAGAAAATCATTACAAACAACTCTAAATGATTCCAACTCAAGAAACATAAGTGATTTTTGTTTATTTCAAAATCGGATGACAATTATTTTTTTCAAAATTTGATATTTGATATTTTTTAATATATAGAACTACAAATGAAATTATTGTTACTGCAAAGTACAAACAAAATGCTAATATTTTCTTTATTAAAAACTTAATTTATTAAAAGTCGGTGCCAAGTTCACAAAGGTTAATGAATAATTTTATTTTGCATTGCACTGAATAATAATTAGTAATCATTGTATGGTTCCAGATAGATTTTTACTTTTTTACAAAAAAACAGCAATTAATTGTTTTTAAACTATCAAGCAGCGATTTTCATTTTTAAAATTTTTGTTTTTACATAAAAAAATTAAATGAGCATACTTTTATCAAAATATAAGGCAAGGAATCTAAACTTAATATTTGTTAAAATATTTCATAAATTACCTTATATGGTCACTAGTAAATTTAGGAACATTTCCTTGTTTAGGTACAATAGACATTAATTTCTTCCATGAATCAGAAATGCTCAATATACTTCCTAAAGTATATAGCTCGGCAGGTCTCAATTTTCGTATTTCCATATCCAAATATGCTTCATAAGACATTTTTAGCGATATAATAAGCAGTACTATAGAATTAAATTCACCAAAATTATATGCCTTTGTTCTGATATTCACTGTGATTCACTATTAATCTTCTCTCAAAATTATAACATTTCGTAATTAATTATTTATAATTTACACTTCGCCTCAAACCTTGATGAATTTAAGCTTATTCGATGCGATTTTGCGCAAAACGAAAGAATCTGGCAGAAAAACTTGGTGGTCTGCCTCGTGAAGCGAGTTATTAATTATTAAAATTGATGACTATTGAGGTTACGAAATCGGTCACATTGACGTGATGCAGCAACGTTCTATGGGCACATTTTCATGCGCATGACTACATGCGCATGCGCCGTGGTCACAAGCTACGAAATTTAATATTGAACGCTTTAATTATTATTGTTAACACGCTAAGAAAATGCTGTTATTTGAATTCATACAATTAATTAATAATTGGCTAAAGAAGAGCAATTAGTGGAGTTTTTAACATAACACAATGTATTGATTAATAATCACGATCAAGGTTTGCGCGATATACAATATTAGATTAAGAAATCCACTAATGATGTTCCCTAATATTTTGTGCAATTTCTTTATGAATATAAATAAAACATTATATGTAAATGTTTAGTTTTTAAAATAAATTTTTATAGTTTTATATACAAGGTGTCTGAGACCACACGTACATCCCTTTTATTTCGGAAACAGAACATTTAAAAAAAAACGTTTCAGACAAAAGTTGTGGGGTTTTAAATGATTCAGTGATCTAATTAGATTGACCTTCAATGGCGTCACCAAGGTCAGAGCAATGTCATTTCAAATTTTTAAAATGGAATCTCCTATTTTTCATTACATATTCTTATACACCTCGAGAGCTTTCCAAAACACTATAATAAAATATTTTTCCTTTAAATATTTTTCGAATTATAAGGCTTGAAAATTACAGTACCGCCAGCATCAGCATTACTCAAGGTGTACCATGTGGAGATTACTTAGTCGGATTTAATCTCGTGTGTGAGTGGGTGCATACATGCGTACGTGTATGGAAAAGGGAAAGTCAAAGTCAACTTGTCAATTGAACTGATTATGTTTGATGATCAATCAGGTCCAGATTGACTGCATGTATTTTCCCATGCTTAGCATTACCCATGAACGACGTAGACGTGAGGAGAATTTCAACCCATTGGGGTGCTTGATTCACGTGAGTCCCCTCACCTTTCACGTTCGGGATGCTTGATGTGAGTCTCCTCGCCTCTCACATTCAAAGTGCTTGATTCATGTGAGACCCCACGCCTCTCACGTTTGGGGTGCTTGATTTACGTGAATCCTCTTGCTTCTCGCGTTCGCGAATGAATGAGTGTACGTTTTGTTAAGCGATTAACTGTTCAAAATAAGCACCATTTTCTCTGCGATGCAAACATCTACTCTATTTTGAAAGTAATTGATTGCTCGAAGAACTTCCTCAGCACGTAAGGATCGAATTGCTTCACTTATTCTACGAATCATATTGTCCCTCGTAGTCGGACGTTCGTGATAGATCAAGTCTTTTATCCTTCCCCAGAAATAATAATCAAGGACGGTGCGATCTGGTGATCGGGGTAGATAATTGATCGGACCGTATTTGCCTATCCACTTGTTGGGAAACATAGCATTTAATGCCGCACGAGCAAATCTCGATGTATACGACAGACATGCATCTTGTTGGAACCACATGTTCAGGCGCAATTGCAGAAGATTTTTTAGTAAGACAGAAAGATCTGTTACTATCAAGGCGGAATATCTATCACTGTTTAGATTTTCGTCAAAGAAAACAGGACTACGATTTGACTTCCAATAATGTCACATCAAACATTGACTTTCCAAACGGTTTGATGATCTATTTCTCTCAACGAGTGAGAATTGATTCATGCCCAATAACGAGAATTCCAATTAACAGATCCATCTTTTAAATGTACATTCGTCAGAAAATAAAATTTTCAAGTGGAAATCATGTGATTGGTGTCTTATCCAATTTCAAAATGCAAGTCCCTGTTGAAAATCGTTATAATTTAACACTTGATGAACAGACATTCTGTAAGGATAAAACTTATTATTTTTTAAAATGCGCCAAATAATGTCACGACTAACACCAGAATCTCATTCTCATCGTCTTAAGGAATCATAAGGGCCATTCTACAATAAGCCATAAGTCATAAATCAGAAGTCAGAAGCAATAAATTGATCAATCATAATCAAGTATTTTTTTCACATTTGTCTGTGATTAGTCAATTATGACTCTATGACTTATAGCTTATTGTAGAAAGCCTCTGAGGGTTCAATTCTGTCGATGTAAGAATTTTCGCTGTTCTTTCATCCCTAATTGGACGATAGATCTGTGTAGCTTTGTCATGTTGAGGCTGAACGACACCTTTAATTTTGATTCGTTTAGCCAAACATGAAAAAACGTTTCGCGAATGAGGAGTTTGATCAAGATAACATACCCGTCACAATCTTTCAGCTGTAGCGAATGTACTCACCTAAAATTAGCAACATATCATATGCTTCCTCATTGGAATAGAACATGGCTAAAGGAACTTAGACTAATAAAAAGGATCGGATTTTTGTTGCGCGATTGATTCTGATATGATAATTATTGAAGAAGTAGGTAAGAAGTTTGAGGGAGTATTGTCACTCGTGTTGAGTCACAGTAGCATCAATCGTGTATCTCGTTACAAAAAACATTCGACATTCTTCTTAATAATGTATTGTAAGCTACAGTCAGATAATAATATCGATAAAGTAGAATTCTGATCTTGTCAAATGACATGTTAAGAGAATGGAGTAGGGAATAGGAGAAATAGTGGGGAGAGAAAGGTTTGGAAGGATGGGTACTCGACTGCGAGATAGGAAAGTGACGGGGAGTGAGCGTTGAGCTACGGAAAAGAAAAGTAAAAAGAAAAAAGTCAAGTGATCGGAGGGACTCGATCGGTGAGAAGAATTGTATAATAAAGTAGAAGATATATATAAAGTATATATATATAAAAGAGGGACAGTACATTCGCGAGCAGAGATTATAATTGTAATGAAGATTTTTCCGAAGATATAATAAATCGAATTTGTAAACTTTATTTGTATAATATAATAAAAATTCTGACACTAGAAGTTTACACTACTGAGAACTGAATGAATTTTGCATTAAAATCGACGCTGTCTATTGGACGCCGTGCTGAATTTTTGCATTTAGTGCGCACTGAGTGCGCACTAGTTCTGCCAATGAAAAACACTATTAGAGATATGTGTGCGCGCGCGGGGAGACGGAACATCCTATACAGCACAGAAACTTGCAGCAACGTTACAACATTTCATATTGCAGTGCAATGTTGCAGAGACATTGCAAAGAGTTTTTTTTGCAATATTATTTCAGCAATGTTGCAGAAATGTTTCAAAAATATTGTAAAAAAATAATTTTTAAGATGCGACTAGGGTAACTGTTCCTATTAGTGTGCCTGTCCCGATTGGTGTGCCTTTATATTTAAATAAGTATTAAAGAAAAACGAGTGAAAATTAATAGAGTATTTTTTTATTTATAGTAATGATATCAATAGATTTTTTAAAAAAGTTCATTTTACATTTATAAACATGAAAAGTATAGTAAATATTTTTTAAAAATTTATACTATGATTTCGTCAAATAAACTGATTTTTCTTGTCCAAAACCTTAAGGAATAGTCACCGTTTATAAGTATATAATATTTAATGTTAAATGATATACAACAGTTAAAATGTACTTTACGTAAGAAAAAGGTTTGATTTTGCTAAAAAATGCAGTTTAAGACACTTTAAAGCATTTTATTAGCAATAAATGGTGTTTT